>VURO01012525.1:1418-41824 GCA_015108175.1 Pelvicachromis taeniatus
TTTTCCCATAAAAGGTCAGAGGTGAGGTGTGTTTGTTTTCTCTTTTGAGTGAAGAAGGTTGTACACAATATGCATTATATCAGTGATTTATCATAGGAAAGTCAAACACCCCTGCGTGACACGGGGAGGTCTGAAATGCATCCCAAAATTTGCATTTCCCCCTAGTAGGCATAACAGGTGCTCTGTAGTGTGGTATTTTAAAGCAGCATGTAAAGCATTATGTTAAATAGTGTACTAACAAGGTTATTATTAACAGGTTCCTGATTGGTCGGGAGAAGCCAGGAACACAAAGCGAGGTAGCCCGCCTCATAAGCGAGACACTAGAACAGGAGAAGAACCAGCAGCAGGAAAGCCTGGACGACCCATATGAACATTCAACAGAAGAGGTGAGTCAGCTGCTCCTTGATCCCTTTTATTTCTTTAAGGGATTAATCATTGGTCATCCTTATGCTATATTGTTATCATTTGGGATGTATGATAAACATGTGAAAATTCCTGTAGTGATGACATGACCTCATTAAAGTACTATGAACAGAAATTGGAAAACCGTGTTGAACATTAGAGCTTCCAAAGAAAAATTAAGCGTCTGCTGCTTGAAAACTGGTCATTATTATAAAGCTCACATGCCACGATCATAGCACTAGCTGCTTTTGCCACGCCCTGACCTATCCCGCTCAGCTCAACCAGCAAATGAGCAGCTGGCTGTGAGCAAACCATGTGTCACCATTCGGCTGTGCTGGAAAGTGTTCATTTAACTACCATCTGTCTGCTGGAGTTGTGAAATGTTTGCTTTCTGAAGTTCAAGCTGCCACAGGCCTGAGCTTTTGCAACAGAGAGGATATGCAGTACAAACAGACAGGTTTTCAGGCACTTTTTAAGTGATCCACATTGTTCTCAATTTTTGAGATGGATTAAATTCATTCAATTAATTTTCTCACATAGCACTCTTATCAAGCATAGCAACCCCTTATTTTAAAAGCTAATACCATGTTTTAGGGGTTGATTCTGAGAATAAGGAGCACAAAATTCCAGCATTCATTTAATTCATACCAGTTGCTGAGCCTGTAACAGTTCTGAAAGTCAGCAATACAGCCATCCAGAATGTCACATCCACTTCCAGTGATTTCCCATGTGGAGCTGTTGATGGTAGTTTAATTAATGATCACGCTATTAGGCTTGGTTCAAAAATAAATAAATCACATGACTTTTTCTTTTCCTTGTTATTTTTTTCCTTTTGGTTAAATTAATTTCTTCTAAAGAAAAGCCAAGGTATGAGCTAAAATTGTGGCCTCATAGTATTTACATTTGTTACTGCAGACAGGTGTAGCCAACCTACTGGTGTTTGAATAGAATAAATTAATTACAGTGTTTCTTCCAGACTGTGGCAGACATTGAGATCATTGTTGACACATGCTAACCTTTGTCCTGTGGACAGAGGGTGTGTTGCTGTTGGCAATATCAAATGTCATGTGTTACATCACATTTTAGGAGGACCGGTATGAAGACGACGATGGAATGGAAGAAAGGATTCTGGGGTCCAATTTCTCTCCTGGGCGAAATGTAGAGGTGTTTGAGCTCCCTGATTCGGAGTCCCTGTTTATGCCGACCAACATGAACACCTCTCAGATGGCCTTCAAGTTTAAAGAGGTATTACCATCAACATTAGGTTATTTATAGTTAATACTCAAGTGTTTAATGAACGTAATGTAGGTAACGAAATATTCAATTTTCTCTTTTCCCAAGCTCCAGCTCCAACACAGCATTGCCACAGCTGAAATAAACCAGTTAAAGGAAAAGGTATGATGAAGCTCTTGATGTAACATATAACATAATAGCAATAAAAACTTAAAAGTTTATAAATGCCATTTTTATTGAAAAAGAAACCAAAATAGAAAAAGTTGAGTTTCTTTTATCGCTCACCTGTGGAAGATTGTGTCTGCAGCTAAATGTTTGTTGGGGATTTTTTATTACCTCAGAAGTTTGAGTTAGTAAACCTTGTGTAACCCCAAATTTGACTTTTGGATGTGGGGGAAAAAAATTGAGTTGTTTTTGTTAACTTTTTAAACAATCTATTTTGCATATACTTATTATATCTGTAAAATGTCTCTAATGCATATATTGCTATACTTATTGTGCATTTTTTTTAAAATGTAATTATAGCAGAAAAGTGTCAGTCAAATCTTTCCTCCCAATTGAATGACAGATTGCCAAAGATGGCAGGATAACGGTTAACACACATTCAGAATTTGCGACATGTGTCTTTTTAGTCAGTAACAAATAAAGTAACACTGCTTGTCTATTAAGTTATTTTACCAACCCCAAGTAACATTCACCATGTATCTGCACAGGTAACAGCAGCAGACGAAGATAAATCGGTGTGGGAAGCCAGGGAGTCTGAACTGGAGCAAAAGATTGAGGAGAATAATGACAAGATCCTCAAGCTGGAGAATTACTGGCTGGAAGCCCAGGCTCTGTGTAAGACTGTGAATGAACAATTAGCTGAGACTCAGACCCAGTATGAGACCCTGGATAAGAAGTACAACAAGGCCAAGAAACTGCTCAAGGACTACCAGCAAAAGTAAGTTTGTGATAAATTACAAAGCACTGTTTAAAAAATCATTGCTGTTGAATTCAGATGTTTATAAAAGTTGGTTTAGGTTGGTCGGGTCTGATTGAAGCAGTTCATGAGCCAATGTGAGAAGGACGCGTTTCTGTTGTTTCAAACTATAGAACTGTTATTAGCCTTTTTTCTGCATGAGGCTATTGGAGATTTACACAAGCAAGAATATAGCACTTTAAAATAAGTGATTGTGTAGCCACTGTGTTTAATTATGATTGGAATTTTAGTGCTTATTAATGAGTGGCACAGGTTCAGTGCTGTGCTTTGCTTGTGGGGGTGGATGTGGGTTTGAAAACTTGGACCATAGCAAGCCTTTGAAAATAGAAATGATCTAAGTATGGATTTCAGCTGTGGTCACTTGAGGATACATTATAATACCAATTATGAACTGAACATTTGAAATTGCATACATTGAGCTTCCCAATTGTGATTTGATCACCCACGATGCTTGTTAGCACCAAATATGAACAGAGCTTAACACTGTAACTGGAAGCAAGTACTAGAGGGGGCCAGAGGAATTTCCAGTCACCACACAGCACTTTGCAACCAAATGGATAGGTATTAACAGTCATACTGTTATGTTATAACTTAGGTATTTCAGTGCTATCTTAGTTTCATACAGAGGGCATTATTAAAGCACTCAGAAGGCACTCTTCTGCAGTGCATCTTAAAATAATTTTTTGGAAAACTGTGTTTTGGTCTAAAAGGTTGTCTGAATGTGTGGGACAGCAAATAATGTCTGTGTTGTGTGGGAGAGTGCTTCTTATTTGCATGGATTTACATCACGGTGGGAAGATGTTGGAAAAGAGAATATGGTGTCTATACATTAAAAAACAAAAAGTTGGGTCTAAACTTAGCTTCTTATTTTGTGATCTTCTGCAGAAAATATCTCTGTGGAATTGCATGGTTTAGTGATAATCACATAAAACTGAACATGTTTATAAGCTTAAATCCTGATGGGAGCCACATTTCCTTGTTTCTTCCCCAGAGAGATCGACTTTGTGAAGAGAGAGGAAGAACTGAAAAAAAGTCTAGATGAAAAAGACAAGTGGTACAAGGAGCAGCTGGAGAACTTGCAGAACAGAGTAAGACTTCAGCTCAGAAAATAAATGATTATATATAACCAGACTTGCTAGATACTGAAATTAACCAGAGTGTGATGGCTTTGTCCACAGATAGCTGTACTGGAGTCCAGAGGAGCATCAGCTGTGGAGAGTCAGATTGCTCAGGATTCTGCTGCAGAGGATAGACTGAGCAGCCAAGACTCAGTCACACATTCACAGTCTGTTGACTCAAATCTAGGTAAAACTGAAGTGTACAATGTCACACTTTTATTTTGAGATCTGCAAGTCATTCATAAGTACACACAAACACTGAGCTCTTGTAAATTGCTGAAACGGTGTTCATTTGGTTTTTTCTCCACTATAGAAAAAGACTGGAGTGAGCTGCTTCCTGAAACTGAGCGCCTGAACACCAGTGCACACAGAGAAAAAGGCCTGTTGGCTCAGAAGTCCAAACGTCAGCCTCCGTCTCGGAGCAAACTGAAGGAGAGTCTTGCTGTGGCTTCGTCGTACTCACAGGTCTGGGGGGAAAAAAAAAGCTTGTGATCCTGTTAAAGAGCATAATATCAGCGTATACTGTGAATTTGATTGAACTGTAAGTCGTCTTAGACCACTTCTGTCCAGGAGGTGTTTAAACATACTGACAGACTAGGGAGTGTCCTTGATTTTATTTATTTTTTTAAATAAACAATATAATAATGCCCCATTTTACTGCGAGAGAAGACATCTAAACAGAACTTAGTCAGAGCTTATATAAAGCTATTTTATAAATAGCTTTTATCCCCTCTTCCTTGCATTGTCCTTGTAAATTATGGTTTTGGTCCCAACAGGAAAGTGACGGCGAGGACGAGCAGGAGGAGCTAGAATCTCCCTGTAGGAGGAGGTCCATCCAGGAGAGTCTGTCCCTCCCAGTGCCGGTCTTCTATCCTGGGAATGGACAGAAAGATGATCCAGGCGAGACTAGAGACAGATCCAGGAGTAAAGGAGAGCTTTCCAATAGCCCATCTCTGTCCCCGTCACAGGGGGAGAGTGTTGAAAGCATTGGAAGTCCCTCTTTGTCACCTCCGAAACACAGCTCGTCACCACAGTCTCCTTCTGGTATCACACGCAATGCGAAGAAGAGGGAGTCCAAAGGCAAGACCAAAGAGTCCAAAGGTATGCAAGGCCTGTTGAGATGTGTGGAATAGCAAGGCTTTTTCTTGCATTGCTCTCAAGACTGAAATTTATTGTTTTCATTACAGAGGAGTTCAATGAGCCTTCAAGTGGAGGAAAGCCTAAAAGAAGATTTCCAGACTTTGGGTAAATATCCAAATCAATCACTATTGTATGTGTAAGCTTTTGGCTTTTTAAACTAACTAAATGAATGTTTCCAATGATTGAAACAGGGGTCTCAGGAAGTCGGGCGGAAAGGGAAAAAAACACGACAAAGAGGCAATGAGGGCATCTTTGGATAGCAGGTATTTTATGACTACCCACTGTTATATTTGAAAAAGTTTGATTTGTTTATGAGAACATTGTTATTGCCACATTGGAAGGTAAACAAGACTTTAATTTTGCAGTATTTATGGAAATCCTGTTTGGTTTTCTTTTTTCTTGATTCCAAATCTTGCAAAAGTTTGCTTGCTCATTACTCAAATATCTGATGTTTATTAACAATTATTTGTTTTATAGAATGTGTCACATTTTTGGTATAAACACGTGTCAGTCGGTGTCTCTATATTTACATTTTAACTTTTCTTTTATGACCAGGGGGTCTGCAGAGTTACTAGAGGAATCTGGAGGGAACCTGTCCCCTGCAGAATCAATGACCTCCATCCCCACCTGTATGCCTTTCTCCTGGTTTGGAGACAAAGACAGGGACCGAGACAGAGAGCCCTCTTCTTCCAGCAATAGCCTGGCATACGCTGCCAATGAAACTGGCAGCGAGCAAAGTCAGGATCGCAAGAATAAGGTATGAAGTTCTTGAAAATGTATGTAAAGAAGTAAACGTGGAATACGGAGAAAATATTTGTATCGAGCACAGCCTTAATAAATTAACACTGTTTTATGGAATTACACATGAACGGAAAGTGAGTGACCAGCTCTCAGTGCTGATGGCCTGACTGTAAGAATGTAGAGTATCCTCATCATTATTATATAAAACATAATGTTAGGCTGACTTCCTGTTTGTGGGCTTGTTCTTCAGATACACTGCACTTTGCAAAATCTCTAATAAGTAGATCCACGAGTTTGCCATTAGAGAGACATATCAATGAGGGATTTGGTTCCCTTTTCAGTAAGTTTGGAAGTAGTGACACATCAGCTGCCCCCAGTGAAAAGTCAGATTTTCATTTAAGGCTGTGTGGTTGGACTATTCCCAGAATGCTCTTTAATGAGATCATGATCGCACTAAGAGGAGATTACTGGGAAAAAATTTTTTTGCTTTTGGTTCTATTGCTGTGTGCTTTATGGCATTTTTTTCCTTTAAACAGACAAATCTCTCCTGGTCCTCTTTATTCAGTCGCTCATTAGATTTGGTACAGTATGCACATTTTTGTTTCACGTTTGGTTTTAGATGACACACGTAGAGAAACACTAACAATCATAGCTCTGGATGCCTAAATTCTCACCTCAGATGCATCCCATGTATAGTGCACAGTTTTGCTTTTTTTTGTTTTTTGTAGTGGGTATGTGGTACTGTTTCAGGAAACTCTTGTCTAATTTTCCTTTTATAGCTGAGAGAGCCTTCTGGCTTTTATTAAAAGAAACGGATAAGCCAAAACTAGTTTCCAGGGATTGTTGCGCTGGCTAATCAGAAATCTAATCAGAGATTTGTGTGAAAATCCAGCACTCACTGCTACCTTGTAACTAACACAGTCTTAAAATGTAACTGCACATGAACTTGCTCTTAGTTGGTGCAACAACCTGGAGGCCTGGATAAAAATAGCTTCTCTTTAAATTTAACCCACAGTTGAGTCTGCATTATATCTAAGAATGATCACCGAGCATCTAATTAATTAAAACATTACCCCATACCTGAATAATTGTGTGTTTGTGTTCTAATGTCAGCTGTGGTAGTTTAGAAGTTGTCGATGTAGTTTTGGTGGTGGATTGGTGTTAGTCTAGCAGCTTCAGTACTTCTTACATAGTCAATCCTTCCACATGTTAAAGATCACAGTCAATCAATGCCTATAATTAATGACATTGACTGCTGCCATAGTAATCAGATTAATACATTTATCAGATTAATTTAAGTGTTAAGTGAGACAATGTAGCATTTAACCGATATGCTTGTAATGCTGTTTGTTTGCCTCTCGTAGTAACAAACTGCTGAGTGGTGCTGTGTTACTCTAGTAAACAAGTTCCTTGTTTCCACTTGTTCCAGAATTTTTCAGTCATAGATGATTCTAACCCTGCCAGTCCCAGTTCAGACATCTCTGGGTTAGTTGCTGAACCCAATCTGTCTGGGCGCTCACACACTTTAATCTTCTCTTCCAGCGAGGTGAGTGCTCTCCTTGTTGCAGTGTCACAAAAGCCGTGTGGGACGCCTTGATGCAGCTGAAAAGGGACATTCTCAAGCATGCTCTTTGAGCTTCGCCCCCCTTTCATAGCACAGATTAAGTCATGAATGGAGAGGGTATATAAGAGAGCTGCATGTGTGCCTGTTAAATCTTTTTGTTTTGTGTTACAGCGAGTCTTGTGGCTTAGCGTTGACTGTTAGCTGATGTTAATAGTTTGAACTTGTACAACCAGTGCTTCGTGTTTTGTTTTTATTCCAGCTTTGGCAGAGCACAGAACCATGTTGACTGCTCCGCTGCTTCTTAAGTGATGTTTCACTGTCTGTTTTTTCCAATGTCGTCAATTCTTTTCAGGTGTCTCAGTAAAACACAAAGACACTGACATGCATCAGAGTGTTGTTGGTACTTTGCTGTCTTGGCACGCTTTTGTTTTTCTCTCAGAACTAAATTAGGAAATGCAAATCATCATAACTTGTGGGACATGTCCTTTCCTCAGGTGTCCTCGACCAGCTCAAAAGTTTCTCACCTACAGAAAGTTGCAATTTTATTTTGCTGACATTTTTCAACACCCATCACTATACTTTGCATTAATAACACAAAGCAACACCCACAAAGCCCATGGCATTATCTATTCAATGAACATGAACTATACATCTTTATTCTGTATGTCTTTTTGAAGCACTTGGAGTCATAATCTTAGAAAAACCTATGACAAAAAAACCCAATGCAACACTAAAACCACAGGGTGGTATACATTCTTTGCTGCTCTATCTGAAGCAATAGTATGTGGATTTTAATATTTGTTAATATCTGTTTCCTCTGCAGACTTTGGATGATGAACCAGCAGCCACAGGAAAGGAGTATCAGTGGCAGAACCGGCCAGTGTCTGAATGGACCAATCAACAGGTCTGTCACTGGTTGATGGGCATGAATATGGACCAGTACACACCTGAATTCACCGCTAAGGGAGTGGATGGCGAGCAGCTCTTACACTTGGACAGTGACAAATTAAAGGTAAAACAGAATATTCAAATACAGCACTTACAAATGATTCAATGCTGTAGATTTATCAAATAAAGTTTGTTATTGCAATCTTCAGTCAGGTCAGCCTGTGACTGCCACCTTGTGGCCAGATTTAGGTTTCACATTTCTAACTGGTGTGGGGTTAAAGTCATGTCATGAAGCATATTAATCAGACTGTGATGTTCATAAGACTAAATATTTGTCTAAGATTTGTCTGATTTTACTGCTCACGTTTACATTTCATACAACAAAAGTTTGAAACTATAAGATGTTATAAAAAGTGCATTTCTGAAATTACGATTTAAATTTTTTTAAAAAAAAAAGACAGCATTAGGTCTGATTTAGACTTCAGCTGTGAATCTTTGTGGAGCCTATGATGTAACCTATGATGTAAGTGGCCAACATTGTGGACTGCATTTGTGTGTGGTACCATAAATGCCTTGTGGTCCTCACCTGGTGTTTTACATTCAATGGCAGCTCATAGAAACATAAAACTCCAGGACTTTTTTTTCCCCCCTGGGTCCTCACTCTTTGTTGTGGTCGGGTTTTTGTCCCTCATGCTTTCCCACTTTGTACATTCCCTCGCATGCATCCTGGTGGTTTCAGCAACCTCCCTTTAATGATTTGCTGGCATATAGTCCTTACATTGAGGTAATGATTGTAATTTACTCACTGATAAATTCAAAAACTGCAGTGAAAAAGTAGTCCTGACTAGCACAGGAGGGGTTTGCAGTGACAACACATGGACTGCATCAGTTTCTCCATAAATCCACAGTTAGTAAATATCCCGGTTTGAAGATGTCATAACAGGCTCTGGTAACATATTGCTGTGATACTGGTATGGGCTATGCCCTAAATCTGTGCTTGATTTATTCATTTTTCTTTCTTTCAGGCACTTGGAGTGACAAGTCAGAGTGATCGCTCAACCATCAAGAAAAAGCTGAAGGACATGCGGAAGGCCCAAGAGAAGCTGGAGAAGCAGCGAGAGAAACGAGAGAAGGAGGTTCGACGCAGTGCAAAACTGCCCCTGTCCAGTGACTCCGTCTGCTGAGGCCTCACTTGGGCGCACTCAGTTCATCACCATGCACAGTCCTGAGAGACTTTTTAAAAAAAAAAATAACGTCACATTTTCCGTGCCACAGAACATATCTGTGCCAGGAGCAGCCCTGTGCTGTGATTTGTTTATACTGTTTGATGATGCATTTTGGAGAAAACAAACTCAAGCTCAAACCATTTTAACTCAAAGATGGTGAACATTAAAAAGTTTCCCAAAAAAGAGATCCTAGCATTTTCACCACTTAAAAAGTCAGAAGTGATCATTATTAAGTCTGTATTGAGGTATAATGTAGTTCCTGCAGACCATGCACACATTTACCTATCAAAGTCAAATGTATACTGATTTTTTTTTTTTTTTGTTAAAGCATTTTATATTTTTTCTTAAATGATATGCCCGTTTCAGTGTTGAACGGTTAATGTACAGGTGGATAAAAGCACTATATTTGTCTTTTAAGCTTCAAGGGACTACAAGGTTTTAAATGTATAAATGAGTTTTATACATGTGCCTATTAACTGCATATCATTTTTTTTTTTTGTATTTTTACTTAAATATCATTGTTCATTTTATATTATCAAAAATTTTCTACTAAGTAGAATAGCATCGTTTTTGCTGAATGGAAAAGCAAAAAGAAATCAAGCTGGGACAAGGTGAATGCTGCTCTGCTGTCCCCAAGTCTGTGTCGTTAGTGATCCTCTATGTAAATACAAACAGCGTGCAGGTCTGCTAGGCGTACACCTCACCGGTCCATTAAACACCCTGTGACGATGACTTGTGGGATGCGGGATTTGAGGTCTAAAGAATTCACCGCAAAACTGAAGTGCTTCCTTTCCTCTCGAGCATGACTCCATGTTGCGTAATGATTGAGACATGTTGGACTGCAACCGTGAAATCAGAGAAATGTTTCTTGGTGTATGCAGCGTCAATAAACTAGTTTTCACTTTATGTGGCCTGTGTGCTTTTGCCACTGCTCTTTCACACAGCAAAGCTTGTATGCACAACAGTCTGAGGATCAGCTTTAGGGACCTGAGACAAAACCCACCAAAGTAACAAGAAGTGAATAATTGATGGGTTAGATGAGCAATGGTTTTAAACTGATTGCTTAAGATGTATCTACAGCTTTGATACACAGCTGCAGACTATTAAAGTCTGCTTTAACCAGGATGTCAGTGATGTAGCTCATCTGGCACACAATTCACAGGTCAGTGTAAAGAAAAGTGATGTTTTTGTCATCGTTGGTTGGCCGTCTTGCACAAATGAATGAGAATTAAAATCCATTAAGTAGCTCAGGCAACTTGCAAAAGTCGTATCCAGAACTAATTTCATTCGACTAAAAGTAGCCCAGGAGGAGTAGTCTTGTGAAAGTAAAGCCATTATTTTCTCCCTTGAACTCGGTTTGTGTGAAGACTCGTTATGAGATCATTGTGTGCAAGTCCAGTTACATTCTGACCAATACTGTTGGAGTAGAAACAAACGCCTCATCGTGGCAGCACATCAGTCAGTCGGCCGGATGAGCTAAACACGTGACGTAAGTCTCGATCCAGCCGACGTGTGGTCTAAAACTGAGAACGGGCAGCAGTCAGTGTTTGTAACGGTTTATTGAAACTTTTGCTCCACAACAATGATTTCATATCTAATGCCCTCAACTGTCAAACTGCTGGTGTTACAGTTTTAATTAACTACATGACAGAAATTAGTGGTCACAAATCAACAAGCTTCTCTCACCTCTTACCTCTACTCTGCATGCACAAAACTATTTTAACAAAAATAATCTATCTGCAACATATCCTACTACTACTGAACATGATCCAATCAGACAACTGCAGATAGCGTAACATAAAAAACAAGGACTTTTGTCAGTGTAGCTGAACGAGCCCAAATAATACAACCACAGCACACACTAATACTGTATTAAGTTTTCTTATAGATCACAGAACAATGATGTGGAAAAGAGTTCAAGGTTGTATCTTCTTTTAAAAGGATAACAGAAAACCACAAACACTGACCCAATAATCCACACCAACTGCAACACTCCCAATACCCCCAACATCCTCCAACCTAGCACACAAAACAAGTACAATACAGCAGTTCCATCACATTACTCTTTAACCAACTGCCTGTTAGAAATACTCTAATAAATAAATTTAACCAAAGAAACACAAGAAGCGCTTACAAGAGAACAGCTGGGGGGGGTAAAAGGGCAAGCTTTTAATTTAGCTAAAACACATTGTCCTCCGAACCGATGGCATTGAACCGCTTGTTTTGATGACACCTCTGCTAATACAAACAATACAACATGGCTTTGGATTCTTATTCTTAAAGCATCACAAAATGATACATGTCCTGATCTTTAGCTCATCACAGACAAAAGTGACGCCTTTGCGACCTTTGTCCACCACAGTGCGCTGACAGCTGTGCAGTACTACCTTGTTCATCATTTAAAGGGAAAACATGAATGGATGTTTAAATTGTTGATTTCTCTGCGCCTGCAAGTTTTTCATATCAAATATAAATATAAAACACAAAAGAAACATACAGCGTGTTTGTTGAAACTTGGTCCTGGTGGATACCAGTTGACATTGAAGATGGGGAAAACCAGGGGCTGCTGCACTTAAATACTGATCACAGTAAGCTATTATTCCATGTAGAATATATGGCACTAAAACTTTGTTCTATTATTCTTCAAGCTTTGTTTGTAAATAACTCTGAAGGGTTTGATTTAATTACTGCCACGTGCTCACACATTCAGTGACCTCTCTTGCGCACTTTGATGCCGGAACATTTGATCTACAAACTACGAAATGTCGTCATGTCCTTCGGCTCTTTGCTCGGGACACACCAGTCGTCGGCCTCGTGGATGGTGTTGTAGTGTTTCCAGGCTGACTTGTTGTACACTGGGAGCCTCTCGATGGACTCTGTGGATAGTGCCTAAAACGTGATTGAAGGGGAAAGAAAAAAAACCCAAAAACTTTACGAATGCAGTCTTCTCTCTAAAAGAGGCACTAATGCTGCTTCTGTGAAACTGGGTTACCCGTATGTAGATCACCGCATCGGTTCCGTAACCCTCCATAGAATACAACTTGAGATCTCCTTGAAAGTAGCGGGCGTACAATCGTGAGATGGGCAGGCCATACCCATAACCGGCCTAAAGAGAAATGAAGCAGAGTTCATCCAGACAGTCTGAGCAGAGCAGCAAGCAGCTCCATGACAAAGACAGAGCATCACTGGAACAAAGTGACTGGCTGTGGATTTTTTCTGGAACATAGGGGAAAATTGCAGCTTTTTGTTTTGATAGGAGGGATGTGTAAAAGCCCTGCGAAAGCCAAGTATGTGTGTCGAAAAGGAACTCTAAAACTTAAGAGCGTATACGGGATAGCTGGATACCTATCCCAGCTGTGGAGACGCTGGTACAGCTGTTTCCATTTTTAAAGACTCATTGATAGGTTGATTTCTCACTCACACTGATTCAGTCACTAGTGATGATAAATGAGGAGCATTCACCAGAGGAGCAGCACGCGAGCCGTCGATGCTGGGTCTCGGAGCGGTCGAGTACGTGTAGGTGAACAGCCTTTCGATTTTACGCAGCGGCACACCTCCTCCACGGTCACTCACCTCACAAAGAAAACAGTATGAATGAACACAAGCTCCTCCATAACATACACAAAAACCTGAAGGAGTTTTCAATGGCAAGTTTGCTGCTTTTTACCTTTACTGTACAGGAGTTTATCTGCACATTTACCTTGACTGTGAGATCTTCAGTTCCCAGAGCAACCTGTGTATGAATAGAAGGGTACTCCATGGCATCTCCGTATAACTCCATGGTGGCCCTCATGGCGTTCTGTGTATAAGTGTTTATCCGAAAGTTTAACATTAGAAAAGCGATAGTTTGAAATATAAAAATGCTGACGTATATGAAGACAGGTTTTTAAAAAGCACCTTATAAAGTTCAAACACCATGTGATACAGGTGAGATGGAACATAGACCATGGTGACAGGCTTTCCTTTCTCTTTGGCTATCAGGACAAATAGATGATTGGAAAACATTTGATTATGTTACAATTCATTCATTAACCAGTTCACGGTGTTTCCAAAGTGCGGCATCATTAGAACTGTTTGCGTTTTTTCTTCTAACTACATAAATTACCGTTGAATTCCTCCAGGACCAGCTCAGGAGAGTTCATGTAATACCGATCACAAAGGTTTCTTGCATTTTCGTAGGCATCTACAAGGAAGCGGTTTGTTTTTGTTACATGATGCTTGCAAACTGGAAGAACAGCATAGATTAACACTCTGCTCCTGCATGTTTCTATAAAATGAAAAAAAAAAAAAAAAAAAGCTCACCTCTGATAACCTCGCTGACCCGACAGTGTGGATCAATACTGCCAATCTGTTTGGGGTGTGCAGGATTCACCTTCCCTCCAAAGAGCAGAGCTACAAAACCAAAAAAACAAAAAAACCTTTTGATTAGAGCTAAAACAAAGATAAAGAGCAGTACCATCCTTAGGGGGCCTGAGCAGTAACGGGTTCTTCCAGTGCAGGAAATTCTAATAAAAAAGGCTGAAATTCCTTCCACTCATCGCTTATCTGGGTTCAGGTCACAGAGTCTACCCTAAGCAGACATGCCCAGACCTCCCTCTACCCATCCACCTCCTCCAATTCATCCAGGGGGACATTGAGGTGTTCCACTTGAACTGATCCTTTAGATGTGGAAGAGTGGCAGTTCTACTCTGAGCCCCTTCTGAATGACTCAGCTATGTTGTCAGGGCCTAGGTAGCCTGCTGGAGAGATACTGGGTCCACCACCTGCAGGAGGGGCCATAGAGGTTTGGTGCAATGTGGATTGTGGAACGCAGACCTCACCGTAAGGTACCTCAGAGAACCAACAGAGCAGCTGTTCGATTAAATATGAAACCGAAAGCATAAAACACCCACAAACAAGCAGCAGCTGAAGGTGGCTGCAGTAAAAACCTGATAGAGAATCTCAAGAGAGGAAACACAGTATTTGGTGATGTCCAAAATAAGCCATATTTCGTGGGGGCATCCCTACAATCTTTTTATAGTGTAAGTCTATGCAAGTAAGCTTGTTTTGGTCTTTGAGGTCTGTAAATAAGACAAGAGTCATTTAATTTTCATGTAACTGCCAGAAAATGACACTGGGTGGGTCTGGCTCCTGAACCCAAGGGACTTTAATTTCCAAACAAGTACAGCTCAGCAATGACATTACAAAAAATAACATGTGCTCACTGTGCTGGTTGAGCAGCATCCTGATGGAAATCCTGCTCATGTAGAAGCGATCCAGAAAATACTGAACGTTCTGGCTGACGATGGGATCTGTGCCATACGCCTCCTTGTACTCCACAACGCCCTGAGCCATGGTGGGAATGACATCATTGTGGCGATTTCTGATATTTATCACAGCATCTCTGAAACTGATTGAAGACATAAAAATTACAGTAATGCGTGAAAAGAAACTGCAGGAATAGATGAGCTATTGCGGTGGTTAAAAAAGGATATTTGAGAAACTGAAACCTACTCATATGTGACTTTATCATCGTCTGCATTTTTGTCTTTGAACTCGAGAATCTCCTGAAGACTCTGCATGTACCTACATGAGGGAAAATTATGTTTTTGTATTTCACAGACTGGTAGGAGTTAATTTTGGCAAATTAACAGTATTTAAGTGTCAGAAAAGCAGAACCCGAATACCAGCTCTGGACAAGTCGGACTGATGGAGTTCTCAATAAGTTGTCTGGCAGCAAGTTAATCTCCTTCATGATGTTGGCCAGCCTCACAGGTAACTCCTGTCTGAGGAAGTTGAAGGATGTTTTCACACATGCATTTTCTGAACCTGTGAGAGAAACCAAAGGCACAAATGCCACATTACTACAGTAAAGGGATAAAGTGTAAAATAAAACAAGACAGTTTATTCTGTTTGTCTCTCTGTTAGATTCCCCCCAATTTCTAAAGGACATGACTTTCCGATACTGTTCATCTGCTGCAGATAGTCTAAGGAGCTTGTAAAGAAAGCGACTGGGCTTCTTTAAGTTTCTTGAAGAAGTGGGTGTTGGCCCTTAGTAGGGTTGAACCTGGGACAACTCCCACGAGAGTTAAATACTTGGGACTCTCAATCATTTGGTTTTAGAACTGAAGAAGCATCTCCTTGGGGGTTGAAACATCTTCATGAAACTTAAAGAAGTCCAGTCACTTTCTCTCCCAGCTCCTTAGACTAACATGACCAGGGTGACTGAAAACCTACACGGACATCTGCTGCAGATAGTTTTTTAGGCCTGGCACTAATTTTTTGTCTGGTCCTTTGAAGCAATACACACACAAACACACACACACAAAAATAAATACATACAAAAATCAAGACTTGTGTACAATACAGTTTTTCTTTTCCATGTCACCCACTTCCAGTTAGCATCAAGATTGGATTACACACTGAATACAAAACTGCCCCAGACCATTCAGGCTCCATAAATTGCAAACTTTCCATAGTTTCAGCAAACTGGACCATTTTAAGTATGATATGGAGGAAAATCGTATCGAGGGCCTATTCTTCATTCTTACATGCAAGTATGTTCAACCTTGACTTACACAGACAATAGGGCGTTTATCCCATTAGTTGTGTGTGAAGAGATACTTTAAAATCCCTTACTGTTAAATACGAGGAAGAGGATGCTAGATGATATTAAGAGTATCATAATGAAAGAAAAAAATCTAAACATACGTCTTGTGAAATACATCTGGGTTTAACTTTACATTAGTTTGTTTGTTCTATTTCTATATTCAATTAGTTTCCTGAATGTGTATGATTCTCCTTATTTTAGGTCAGTATCGTTAACGATGTAGTAAGTAAAGCATTATGTTAGTAGATATCTACTAGTCTTGCAGCTTCTTACCAAAATCCAGAAACTGCTTCATTGACAGAGGGGAGGGTGAGAATTTGGAATAGTAGTCGATGTCCTTCCCAATGGACACGCTGTTCCTCAGAAACCTTAAAATCCTCATGCTGGCACGTTTTGTATTGCCTCACTTCCAGCTGTGACTGCGGCTTAATAAATAAATGTTTTTTGTTTTTTTTTAGGTTTAATTGCAGTTAGCGTCCACAGCAACAGAGACTAGCGAGGGCTGCAGCTCGGTTGGCTAATGTGTGTTGACACGAGCTTGTTAGCTAACCTCAACAGCTTACCAACACACTCCGGGAAGTAATTAATGATTTGCTTTTTCGCAACTTGGTGCAGTTTCAGCCTCCATTTTCACAGCTGCAGAACTGTTTTCCTAAATCGTCTTTTACTTTAGCTTCTGGTGGTCGGATGCCTGGAAGCGGTAAAAAAAATTGTCAACATGGAAAGGAGACTGCGCGGACAGTAAATTCAAAGAGTCACAGCGACGTCAAGAAAAGCTACCTCTTCAAACAAATTTTATTGACCTAACTTTGGTGTGACGTTATTGGCAAACGCTACACAACCAAATTTTTAACGTTGAAAGAAAACCGAGGAGTTTTTAAGAAGTTCCCGTAAAATTTGTGAACAGGATTCTTGTGGTTTTGAAGCAATTTTTGAGCTAAGCTATCATAGGCGTGTGCAACAATATATCGTTTTGATCTAGAAAAACGTTATAATAATGCACCCTCTTGTTACCTAAAATTATTTGTATCTTAACTTTATAAAATAATGTTCAATTGATATAGATTTTGATGGGAAGCAGCTCGCACTGCGCACAAACGTAATACTTTTGTTAATTTGGTCTTTGATAACCCGTGCGAACTAATTCCCGACGTATGTCTGCCAGGTGACAAGCCAAACCAATCAAAGTCCGAGTTGTCTGAAATTGTAATTCTAATTGGTCGTCAGACCTGCCAATATTACTAGGAAAGGCGGGTTGTGCTCCGCTAGACAAAAACATGGGCAGCTTGTTTTTCAACACCAACTGCCGTCATTTCCTTTAGTTGACTACTGAAGTGCCTATTTGAAAACGTGTCGAGGCGGCTGGCCACGTTTTTAAGAAGGATATGTTGCTAGTTTTTTATCATTGTTGCGATTAAAGTAACATTAAGAAGGGTGTGGTCAACTTTATTAGCCGCCAACGTCTAGAAAGTCGTCGTAAAAGACAAGTCGATTCTTTGGTAAGTTCCCCCTGGTGTGTGTTTGTGACCCGCCAAAAGCCAAATGATTCGGCGAGGAAGTAACCATTTTGTGCGCTAGTCGGTATTAATAATGTTATCGTTTTATCTTGAAGGAGAAAATGAGCGGTGGGTTCGCCTTTGGGCAGCCCTCTTCGGGCTTTACTTTCGGAGCGCAAAAAACCACAGCCTCGGCCCCGGCCCCCGCCACCGGCTTTGGACTGACAACGTCCACTCCTGCAGCCACCGGAGGGGGCTTCACTTTCAGCTCATCCGCCCAGACCCAGAGCACTACCAACCCCACCGGTGGTTTTAGTTTTGGCACCCCAGCAAAGGCCACAGCAGCCGGCGCGGGTTTCTCCTTTGGGGCACCCACCACAACGTTTGGAATGAATTCAGCTCCTCAAACCACAACAGCAGCTTCAGGGTTGACTTTGGGCTCCACGGCGACTCCAGCAGCGGGGTCGGGGTTCACTCTGGGTGGAAGTTTGTCTGCACATACCACCGCCACTGCACCTGCAGGAGGGGGCTTCACCTTTGGAGCTGCGACTCAGGCTCAAACCCAGCCTGTAGCAACAGCCGTACCGACGGCATCCACAGCCCCGAGTGGCCTCGCATTTGGAGGGTTCAGCTTCGGAGGTACCAAGGTCCAGGTGACATCAGCGACAGCCTCCACCACCACCAGCAACACCACCACAGGTGGAGGCTTCAGCTTCGGCACCAGTGCTCCCTCCAGCCTTGCCCAGCCAACCTCCACCGCTGCTGCTGCCGCCGCCACGACAGGCCAGGGTGGAGGGTTTACCTTTGGGATTAAACCGTCATCAACCCCAGCTCCTCCTGCAACCACCCAGGCCCCACCATCATTCGGGCCATCTCTCTTCGCTCAGCCTGTCACAACAACCGGCTTCACTTTCAGTGCCCCTTCAGCTTCGACTGCAAGCACATCCACAGCGACAACCACGGCTATTAGTGGAGGTTTGGCTTTTATGCTCAAACCTCTGGGGCCAGCAACCACCACATCTGCCCCCGCCTCTATCGCCACGGCTGCAGCCTCCACGACTGGTACTGTTACAGGCTTCCCGCTGGGACCCAAAACTGCATCCATCACAAGCGCCACGACAGCTGCTTCAGCCACAACCACAGCCAGCACCACCAGCACAGCTCCTCCAGTGATGACCTATGCCCAGCTAGAAGGGCTCATTAACAAGTGGAGTCTAGAGCTGGAGGACCAGGAGAGACATTTCTTACAGCAGGCCACTCAGGTGAATGCCTGGGACCGCATGCTGGTGGAGAATGGAGAGAAGATCACATCCCTCCACAAGGAGATGGAGAAGGTGAAGCTGGATCAGAGGAGGCTGAACCAGGAGCTAGATTTCATCCTGTCCCAACAGAAGGAGCTGGAGGATCTTCTCTGCCCGCTTGAGGAGTCGGTGAAAGAGCAAAGTGGAACCATCTACATGCAGAATGCCGACGAGGAGCGTGAAAGAACGTATAAGCTTGCTGAGAACGTGGATGCGCAGCTGAAGAGGATGTCGCAGGACCTGAAGGAGATCATCGAGCACCTGAACACATCCAGCGGCCCGGCTGACACCAGTGATCCGGTAAGATGACGCCTAAGATTTTTGATAATCGATAGGATTAACAAAGATTTGCTCACATAATATGTCTAATTTCCATTTCTTCAGCTGCAGCAGATCTGTAAGATCCTCAACGCTCACATGGGTTCACTTCAGTGGATCGATCAGAACTCTGTTCTGCTGCAGAGAAAGGTTGAGGAAGTGTCCAAACTTTGCGACACTCAGCGAAAGGAGCAGGAGAAAACCTTCCGATTAACATTTGACTGATCTGCAGTGAATACTTTTATTTGTGTGCTATCATTTTTACTCTGCAATTAGAGGTTTCATTAGGGCTTCAGATGGTGCAGATTCAACTTTCATTACTGTTGTTTTGAGTTTTCTTGGTTGCATAAAGATGCATTTGCCTTTAGAGTAGTGAAGATGATCCTCTCTTTCTATGTAAATTGTTATGCTTGTTCTAAAAAGTCAGATTAAATAAACCTTTGGAATGGGAGTCTCTTTTTTGTTTGTTTGTTTTGTTTAATTATCAAGTATCAAATACATTATTCCATTCTATGTCGGAGGGAACGCTTTGTTCAAACATTCGGTAATAGCTGAATTACAGCTAAGCATATACATTTTGATAAGAGAGGTGTGGATGGAATTTGTTGTATTTACAGCTTTAAGGTTGTGCAGTCAACAAACACTATTGTTGCTAACAATTATTCTGACAAATAAGGCAAACGTGAACTTCTTTCACACTGCAAACAAGCCATATCTCTTATTACAAAAGAACTATTTTTGAAAGGTTGGCATCATGACACATTGAACAGGCCACACGATGCTTCGACTGAAACAGATGCAGGATTTGTTGCACTGTATTTTGTTCGTGGCAAAACTGAAAAATTTTAGATCATGAAGCATTTCCTGCAGGAACCTTTTGGCGATACTCAAAGCGCTTCCATCACAAGGATCAGGGTCTAAATCAAGTTTCTGGGATTTCAATAAAATGCTTTTTCCTGATTTTGGCACTTGTCGGTAGGTTGGCTAGCTTAGCCTCTAAAGCAGGGGTGTGAAACTCATTTTGGTTCATGGGCCAAATACAGCTTAAACTGGCATGTAGGCCAATCCAGTAGCGCCACTTTATAACTTTAATTTATTTTGAAGAAGAAACTTGTTCTGGATCCCAAACGAGAAAAAAAAAGTTTTCTATAATTATAATAACAACTTGAAAGAAATTATAACTAACTGAAACAAAAAAGATTACAGTAAATCTTACTTTTAGCAATCGGTTATTACAGTATGACAACTTGCCTGATGGGAACTTTGATGGTTATCGAGACTCTGAATGTCTTCGAGACTGAAAGTCAACTGCTTTCAAAGACTTCTGTTTAAGGTAACACCTGTACTGATCTTCCTAAATCTTGTCTCATATGTGAATTAAATACACCAGAACTAATAAAAACTAAACATTTTCAAACAATGACAACTACACTGAAGCAAGAAAACCTACTGTGGAAGTGAACCACAGCTAAGCTGAATTTAAAAATAAAATCAAAAATAAAATAAAGATTAAAAAGTAATTAGATAATGCAAGAAGACAGAAAAAGAAGTTAAAAAAAATTCTTAAGCTTTCCATCAATATCTACTCTTGTGTAGTGTAGTGAAGCTGGGCTCACCATAAAAGTAACCCCAACACATTTTATTGAAATTTGGAGTAACTAGTGATTTCACTGGACTTTTTACACTTTCCAAAGCAATACATTTCTGATGATGATCATAGCCAAGCTAAGATTTCGGGTTTTAATTTCCTGGTTATTGTAAAAACTAAATTTTTAGTGCCATAAATAGTTGTTATGTTTTATGTAGTTACTCGTGTACACTGTGCTGGAAGAGTTGGGCAGAATGGGTCTGGAAGTTGTAGACAAATAATGCTCCCCACCTCTGAAAACCTAAATAATTATATTATTTAAACAATAAATTTCACAAAAATAAAAAAATGTGGATGTAGCAAATATAATACAAATCAAAACTCATATATGCAAAATAATATTTACTTTTTTTTTTTAATGTCAGAAGGTAAACACTCAATTTTTAAAAATGAGTTTTCTAACAAGTATTTCATGGTTCAGACTTTAAAGGGTTAAAAGGTGTGTTTTTCCCACCTTTTCCTTTCTTTATTCATTTGTATTTATCAGCCATTATAAATGCTCATATGGATAGGTCAGCAGATAACTAATATTGGCTGCTAAATCAGCCGGGCTCTTATGGTCAGCATCAGTTTTCAGATCTTGAACAATAAATTATAATACCACTATTTATAGAAGACTTTTTAAAACATTTTAAATTCTTATAATTAAGATTGAATTGAATCGGAAACTTTTCTGAGTATCTGAAAACTTGCTATTGGAGAGGACATTGTTACAGCTGAATGTGAAATAACTTTATAAAGATAACTGACTTCAGTCCTGCTTTTGTGTCAGATATCTTTATGACAAGAGAATTGGAAAACATTTTCTTTAAGCATTTTTATTTTACTTGACAAAAACTTTTTTTAAGGCATTTTGAATTAAAGCGTTTCACTTGATTTTCACTGTCTTCGCTTTGAATTCCCCACAGAAACCAACAGTAGAGTAGATGCTACCTGAAAGCCTCAGAAGTGAGAAGCAAGGTGAGCTACTGTGAGCTGCTCTCACATTAGAATCACACAGTTATTTTGCAAAATATCGAATTTTTGTGACAAGACAATGTACCTAAACATCATTTCAAAAAAGAAAGAACAAAGTTTACATATTTACCATTCACACAAAAAAGCTCATTTACATTAATATTACAGTGACCGGCTGTACCTTCTGGGAACAGACCTCAGGCTTCCAGTGAGACAGTACAACTTTAAAAACAGCAGTAAACTTTGCCCGTTGTTATTCGGCTCCAGACACGAGTGGATAAAACTTTGGTTGCTTGATTTGATTTCTCTTTTTCTCAAAAAAAAAAATATAAATATAAAATGTGCAGGCATATTCAAATATATACAACGATTAAAAAAGTAGTTCATCGGCTTTACAATGTAAAGTCCACAACCCACATCATTTCTGGAAAGCATTATGTGGATTTAGCCAAAAAAAAAACAACCTATCACTGAGCAACATGTTCATGAAATTATTAAGTTCATTCTTGTCTTTGTTCAAATATCTGAGCAGAAAAAGGTCATGAGTAACTTTCATTGTCGATCCAAGTCGTCATCCACTGCTTTTTTTCAAAAGGATCTGGTTTCACTTTCCCATCTTTGTGCTCAGTAGTTTCCTTTCTTATCCGCACTGCGTGGTAACGAGGGACGCTGTCATCTTCTTTGGAGCGTTTGAAGAATCCACACTAGGAAATAAAGATTTTAAAGAAAACACAATGCATTAATAATATATTTTTTTAATGTATCATCAATATTCGCACAGTCTGTCAAGGAGAGCTGTGCAGAAATGCTGAGCAAGCATGCTCAGTGGCAACTGCGCATGCTTGCAACTTTGAGTTTTGCAGCAGGGCAGCTGCAGGGATGTCAGGAAAAGCGCCTGCAGAAGCATTTTGAAAGGGAAACTTGTAAGTCTATTGGTGAGAAAATGCATTAGTCTTGAAAAATTCACAGAACCATATTGCACAAAGAGCTGATTAATAAAAATACACATTTATTTTCTTATGTAGAAGAAAAATATCTCTCTTCAGCATGTCTGATTCACTCTATTTAGGTGCAAAGTGACCTTTCTTCCCCCAAATAACCCGTGCAATATGAGTCTGATTAGGATTTTTCTTCAACAAGTCAGCAGAAGTGGCTTAAAAGCAAGTTTATTAGTCACTGCAGTAACCACACGCCATGCTGACTTTACCCACGTTCAGAGAGTATAAATCAGTCCTCAGCACTGAGTTTGTCTTTTTCAGACGGCTGAATGTTGATCTCTGCCTTCTGATACGCAGCATTGTACTGGTCTTTAGATGGTCTCCTGAAGAAACCACACTGAGGAGGAGCAAGGGTGGTGAAGTGTTAAAAACGTGTCCAGCAGTAGCAAACATAAATTTTTAGAGTAAATACTTCCTCCGCAGTCCAATGTTGATGTGAAAAATTTAGCAGACAAATAACAAACGCATAGAAAATATCAAACTTAGGGTTATGATTTACACCTTTTTTAAATCTATAAGTTATTGGTGTGTCCCACCCAGACCCGGAGTAAGTTTACCTACAAGTGTATTTTGGTCACCAAATAACAGATTTATATAAACTTTTAGTCATCATTTAGTGCTCACAAGCTCTCTAGTGCAGAGCTATTTGCCACAATTAAAGAGTGATTTTTCATTTTTACACATCAGCTTCTGTAGAGTAAAAAAAAAAAAGAGAACGTTTTTATTGATGAGCTTTAGAGGATCGGTTGGCAGATTTTATTACAGCTGATCAGAGTTAGGCTGGCTGTTTCCGTTTGTTTCCAGCCACTGTTCTAAGCTTTGCTCTGTCCTGTGCTGTACCAGTTTCCAATGTAATGCACAAACATGCAATTAGTATAAATCCTTCAAATATCATCATAAAAGTGAATAAGCATATAAAACTCTTAATCCAAACGTCACTAATTTCATAGCACTGAAATGCTTTGTTTTGAAACCCACGTTCATCTAAACTTTTCTTCCACAGATCTTGTGACCAAGCTTCAATCAGTTGTTTGTTCATGCGTTCGTATTAAATTTTGCCAGCTCTGTGTTCTTCTTTTTAAAGAAACTGTAGCAATTCATGAAAATGCAGTAGTCAGCTTCTACTCTGTCATCGTTACAAGAAATTACTTTCTGTAAATTGCAGAGAAATATGACTAATATGACCTGTTCCTGTACAGCCGCAACTAGCATGTTTTTGATTTTCAATTTACAATAAATAAAAAATTAGAAACATTTTCAATAAATGCAAGCATTTTCTTTTTGAAAAAAAAGAAGCAAAAACTCGCTTGTGCTTTGAGGGCCAAAAAATTATATACATCTGTAACACACTATATAGGCAAAAGAATTGGACTGCCTACACAGTACACCTACACGAGCATTTACAACTTCTTTCTACAAGATTTTATGGATTTTTATGGATGAGACGGCTTGGCTCACAGTCTCTGTTCTAGTTCATCCTTTAGGTGTTTGTTGGAAATGAGGTCAGGGCTCTGTGTGGGCCATTCATGTTCTTCCACATCAAAATCATACATTTGGACATTATAGACCTTGCTTTTGCACTGGAGCACAGTCAAGCTAGAACGGAAAAGAGCCATCCCCATATAGTACTGTTTCCACAAAGTTGGAAGTACAAAGTTGTGCTTTGTGAACTAGCTTCTGTGTCGATGCAGCAGCCATGAAGCCCCCACCACACAGTTTTTGCGCTGATGTGAATGTCAGAGGAGGTGCAGACTGCATGGCTAGGTGCTTGACTTTATAGTCCTGTGGGAATTGGACTGAAAACACCCGAATTCAAAGAATAAGAGGTGGGGCCCAACACCTTTGTCCATATAGTGTATCAATATATCATATACTCACAATAAAACCAAACTGAGAAAGGCAATCAGAGCATAAAGATCTGGCAAACAAGGTGAAAATGTAATTTTTAAGTATCTTTAGCGATTTTCAGGCTTTATTCACCTTTTCTAATTGGCTAATTTTCATGAGGGGTTCTCTAAAAATCACGTTCTTTCCTCATATTCATGTCAATTGTTTAACTGTAGGTGTGACATCCATGTTCTCACCTTCCACAGCAGATAAACCAATAGAATCAAAATCAAGACTCCTATGAGAACTGCCACCAGGATGATCCACCAGGGAACTCCCTGATGCTTAGCTGCTTCATTGTCAGGAGACACATTCACACTGACCTGGAACAATACGTCAAAGGGAGGAAAACCAAGAGACTGAGTGAGTTAGGACCAACACAGGAATAAGGTTAATATTGTTATGCAGCTTGAACTGCTTACAGTCGTGTTTTGATTTGTCAGTATGACGTTTTCCCTCCTGGTATCAAATTCAAGTCTGGCTTTTACTGACAACTGCAAAGTTGAACGAGAGGGATAGTCCTGTGTACAAAAAAAATAGAATTATTCAGGAAGAAAAATCATGAGATTTATCTAACATGAACAGACAATGGAAAACAAGAAAAATGTAGGTTATTACCTCAATAAAGGTTGAGTTCCACAGACGGGATCTCAATACGACTACTGTACCATCGAGCCCCTGCAGGGGGCACTTGAACACCACACATTTCGCCACCCCGTCTTCACAGGACTAGAAAGCAAAGACACAGTTAAACATCATATACACACTTTTATTCAACTGAGCATGTCCATTCATATCACTTACAAAAACACTCTTCTTGTCCTGCAGCGAAGACGTTTTTCCACCAGTTTTTCTTTCTTCTTTCATAATTTCTCGTTTTGTTCGAGACACAGAGGACTGCTGAAAGAAACGTTAATTCAACACAGAATCAAATTGGGAAGGTGTGCCGTGCCATAATGGCAGATTCACCAGCAGTCTAATTTCAGCTTTAACACATGAAGATGAATGGTTAAATATGCAACCTGAGCAAGATTCAGAGGGTTGATCTCAGTTTTAGGGGAGCAGCTGATTTTCTCTGGTCCTTCAGAAGTGATGCTCATCAGGTACAGAAGCCATTTCCCATTTTTATGAATTTGGGGCCAATAAATGTTTAGTGAGGTTTCGAAAGAAGGTTTCAAGTGCTTCCACAAGTTGTTTATCTGGAGGAGAAATTAATAGGAAACAACTCTGCAATTTCATAGAAACATTGCATGCACCAGACACTTTAATAGGTACACATTGTTAGTGCTGGGTTGAATCTCCTTTAACTTGAACTGTTTTAATTCTTCATAGTATAGCTTGAACAAGGTGTTGGAAACATTCAACACTGAGATTTTGGTCCAAATTGACATGATATCTAATATCTGAATCCCCCGTTTCACCACATCCCAATGGTGCTCTATTGGCCTGAGTTTATTTAAGTACAATCACCTAATTGTCATGTTCAAGAAACCAGCTTTGAGAGGGTATGAGCTTCGTGACCTGATGCTTGAAGCAGCCATCAGAAGACACTGTGATCATAAAGGGATGGATGACGTCAGCAACAATACTCACATGTGATTAGCTAATTATGTATTCGCATTAACGACCAGGTATACCTAATAAAGTGGCCAGTGAGTTTTATGAAAACAATATTCATACAAAAATAGGTCAAATGTATAAACTTACAGTGAAAGTAAAGTTAATCAAACTTCCAATTTCTTCTTCTGACTTCATTGCACTTTCCCCTCTCACAACACCTCCAAAAAACACCTGGGTAGGATTAGCATTCCTGATGAAAACAAGCAAGAAGGTTGGAGGTCCTGTATAGGTATAAAGGCGAAGTCAAGCAAGTCAAAGAATCTCTGCGAGAACAAACTTACCCAGAGACAGACAAAGGCCATTCAATGATCACTTTACACTTTACTTTTACATGGATAGCTTCTTGGTAGCTGGTCCTAAACAAAAAGGATATTCATATTAATAACAATAAAACATTCCAATTTGAAAGTGTGCAGCGCATAACAGAAAGCAAATCTCAGCATCTTTACTTACGTATTCAGCTGCAGATCAATCTCAATGTCAGTGGTGTCAAAAGTCAGATGTGCAGCACTCAGAATGACTTTAAAGGTGGCCTTGTGAAAAAGTAGCAGCATTTCTTACATATGAATTACAGCAGCAAAGTGTCTTAGAAAGCATTAGCACATGACATTTCTGTACCTTTGAGTTTCTCTTAAAAGGATTTCCCAGCTCACAATCTGTTTGAGAGCTGTTTACATTTGCAACACAGGTGATCGGGTTTTCCATCTAGAAAAGAACACGTTGGAAAATGTTTGTAATATATCCACTTTATGACATGATCGTAAACTGTATATAAATGATGGACGTAGCCACTAGGTTTTAGAAAAGGTAAAACCCCTTAACCCTGCAATTTTCCAAAGGCCCGACAGAGGGTGACTCTCTTGTTGATGATGTAGAACTGTACATGAGCTTAGCTGTTAGCATGCAAACTATTGCAAACATTTAAAAACAAAACAACGACCAAGATTTTAAACCCGTAACAGTCCCATTATGTTGTTTTTTATATGCCAGAAGAGTGGAACAAGCAGTCAGCGTCATGGATTCAGTCAGTCAGGGATTTGTATTTAATTATGTGTTCATAATTATTTAAGTACTGGATTTTCCTCGTGCCAGTCCCACCTCTCTCATCATCATCATCATCATCAATATACTGTGTATTCATACCGCTTGCTTAGTAAACTGAGGAAATGTGCAGAGTTCCAGCTATTGTAAGCTAGAGTGGAATTATTTTTACAGAAAAAAATTCTGAATAAGTCATTTTTTTAGTATTTTGATTAATGATTTTAAGGCTTGAATCAATTCCAGGTAAAGGACTTTAATTTTGTAACTTTGTTACACTACAACAAAGTAATTCTACAGTCGACTTACTGTTGTTTGATCGGAGCGGACTCCAGAATATGACATAGTATTTGGGAAAGTCCCCACCAGCTTTGCTTCATAAGCATCGTCACCATTCATGTTGCTTACTGTCACCAACACAGCCAAGTCCTTCTTCTCGTAATTCACAATAAACTCTGGGATGTTGTTCTTGCTGCAGACACACAGTCATAACCAGTGGTGAAAAAGCAAAACCAAAACATGCTTCTTCTGCGATAATAATCACGTAGCAAACTGTGCATGTTTTACAATCAGCATATCTGAGCTTGTTTTTTTTGGCTATGGTTTCATATTAAGTAGGGTTGGTGGCCCAATGAGACTCAACCATTCACTCTGATGTGTGCTGTCCAAAAGACCAAAGCATACAAAAACAGGGTGGCTTTTAAAGTGGGTTAGGGACAATTGGTCCCATCACAAAACTCAGTCATAGCAACTTTATATTACTACAGTTTGAGAATGACGTTTAACCTCTTGCTTAATGGGGGGTACTCTTGGTTGGCTTGTTTGTAGTGCAAACTGTACTCCATCTTCAAGTTACTCTGGCAAATATGATCGCTTCCACATCCTTCTTTGACAAAGTTCACCTGAAACAACAGGAAATGATGACAAATATCCAAATGTTACATAACAAACTCCACAGAATGAGTTTTAGTGTTTACTTTTAGAAGTTGCCTTTACCTCAGAAATGACTTTGTTTGGTTCAGTGGCGTCTAAAATGGGAATCATGAGAGGGAGACCATTTTTCCCCCCCCCTTTTTTTATACTTATATCTGCCCACACCTCAATAGGAATGCTACGCATCTTGTCCTTGATGTTATCCTTTGTGAATCACAAAAAAAAACAGAGGCATTTAATGCATTTATTATTATAATTTACTGTTACTGTATCTGTGTTTTAATATGTATTATTACTGTTTTGATTTATATGATTTCCGATATTCATTTATTATAAATAACCTCAACGTTAGCGCTACGTACATTCATGCACAGCCATTTTTAGAACACTGACATCTCCAAGAAATCATTATTATTATTTTCAACGTCCATGTCATCATTTTCTTAATCATTTCTTCACCTTAGGGTTTGAGTCCTCACTTTTTCTCAGTGGTGAGCTGTGTGACAGATCATTTACCTTAAGTCTCGCTATTAGGTTGATACACTTTTGCTGGTTTTGCTCTTTGAGGTTTAAGGTGCCATTGAACTGGTATTCCAATTCAGAGCTGGAGTCATTTAGGAACATTGCTCTGGAAGTCAGTCCTCTCCTGTGAGCTCTGTCCACCTCTACAACATAGCTAATAGCTGCAGTGTTGAAGCAAAATGTACATATGTGTGTGAGAAAAAAAAAACTGTTTACTTTTGTTGTAAATAGAATAAATAATTTATACGTACTTAGCTTTGGATTGTAAGATGCAGGATTAGCTTTGTAGGAAAAGCATGCTATCACAGTAAAACTATGGACAGAAAACAGAGATTGTTAGGAAAAAGAAAGTGACTCTGAAGTCTGTTTAAATATAATGATATAAGAACACCTACCAAACACTGTCCCCACAGGTCTTATTATTAAGACTTATTTCATTTGGAGACACTTTGACAACACTGTTGAGACTAATGACTGGCCTTGTTCTAAAAGAAAGATGGTTAAATAAAACTGTGATTGAGATCAGTGGGACTTTTGACTAAATTTAAACTTAAATTTAAACAGTTAAGGCCAGAGTTACCTGTAAATTATAGCTGAATCTGATAGAGAGCCTACAGCCAAGTCTGGATAAGAGTTACCATCCAGGTCCATGTTTCCTGCCAGAGAATATCCGAAAAATCGAATGTTGTGGTCTTTCCCTGAAAGGATCTGGAAGATAAAGATGAAAACATAAAGAACTGAAATTAAGCCAGGAAAAATCATGGTGAAGACAAAGTTGTCACAATGAGGTTTTTTAAATTAGCAGCCAAACTAGCTGAAGGTTTTACTTTTACCTTAGTATGTCTCAGTTTAAGAAATATTAATAATGAGAAAATGTTGAAGCACAGGCTTTTTATCTCTTGATCCCAAGTTGAAATAGTCTGAAAACTCCACAAATTCCTCTGCAAAATCCTGTTTTTGGAAGACTATTAAGTCTCACTATTAGGGGTAGCAGTGTAATAATAGTCTGAATTTTTCTTCTTTTTTAAAAAAAATGTACCAAACAGATGTTATTTAAGTCCAGCAGTTATGGAGAAATACTTTCATTCATTTGGAGCAGTTCTTAGGTTCATGAGGAAAATGCTAGTTTGATATTTAGTATCAAACTAACAGCAGCACTGTTTTTGGTCTCTGCCCAGTCCTCAGGGAATTATCTAACTTTTGTACACCCCCAGTTCCCCAGAAAATTTGAACACTGGGTAAACTGAAAATAAAAATAAAATTCAGTGATTTGGATATATCATAAATCCATACTTTGTTCACAGTAGAAAATAGAAAATAAATCATGTTTAAATAAAAAAAAAGAGAGACAATTTTCAGGTGAAAAAAAGTCATTTTGAATTTTGGCAGCTAGCTTTTAGAGGTTTATCACTGCGACAGCCTAAAGAAGACTTCATGAAAGCATTCAGAGTGTAACAAACACTGAAAATACTTCAGTAACATAATTTTCAGTACAACCAACTATGAATAATATAAACATAATAGTGGCTACTTTAACCAAATATGCACCTGTGCAGGGGTGGTTTTGACCCCTTGTGCAGAGCCGTGATAAATGTAGACTTTTCCTGCCCCAGAATCTTCCTGTGGAGCTCCAATCGCAATGTCTGTATGAGGAAAAAACACAATTTATGTGACTGCAAATGGCAAACACAACACAAACACAGCACAAAAGGTCAGCTTAATCACCTTTATATGAGTCTTGATTGATGTCGCCGACGTTCTCTACTGCCACTCCAAACATCGAGTCTTTGGCCCCGTTTAGACGGACAGGAGTGATTCCTTCCCACACCCCTGCTTCGTTGATGTAAACATAAACAGCTCCTCCAATGTCTTTACCCTTCATATAGAACTGAGGGGCTCCTATTACTATGTCTTGCCACCTAGTATCATATAGAGTAAAAAAAAAAAAGAAAGAAAAGCTAATAAAAGTAAATTGTATTTAAAAAAGAAAAATGATTATTAAAGTGAAGTGATATTAAAGGAAGTTGTGTCCTTTCCCAAAATCTGAAATGTATGTGTTTTTTTAATTCCGTTTTGTGGCTTGGTAAGTTTGGATCAAATCTACTCTGCTGAACAATCTAATAAATGTACCCAAAAGCAGTCAGAAATGTTACACACCCATCGTTATTCAGGTCCACTACAGCCACGTCGTATCCAAAGCAGGATGCCAGACCCTGACCATGCAGAATGTACTCCGTTGAGAGGTTTCCTGCTACAATGTCCTTCTTGAAAAGGACTACAGCTCCACTGTGACTGGCCCGGGGCGCTCCAGCCACCACTGTCAGCTTACCGCTAGTGGTGATGTGGTGTCCCGAATCGAGTGAGAATCCTAAAGTGTGTTAAATAAAGTAGATTTATAGTGCTGTGCAAAAGTGTTGAGCCACCCCTCATTGCTTTATATTTTGCTAGAAAAAAGGAAAGTACGTGCAGCAATTTATTGACACATACACAAAAATATATGGAAATACAGTATCTAAGGTAGAAACATGTGAGTGTGAACATCTTAACACCCTTGAAAGTCAATGCTTGGTATGACCAGCTTTATTTTTCAACACAGCCTTACAAAGCTCTCTTAAGCAAGCTTTCTTGTAATTTCTTTAAGTAGTCCTCAGAAATAGTTCTCTAGGCTTCTTGAAGGACATTCAAAGCTCTGCAAATGCAGTTGCATGGCAGGATGCTGTAAACAAACCTAACTTCAGTCAGGTGAACAACTGAGATAATCCATCCACAATACGAGGTTAGTCATTCATTTATTGCTGCATGGGCTGGGCTGTAGTTAGGTTTTAAAAACTGAGCTTTAAAATTAATAGTGGTAATAAAAACCAAGAGAGGCCGACAGTGATCACTGCCTTTTTTTAGAGGGCTTGTTCAGATTAAATAGAACAAGACACAAAGCATTAAAACATGTTAAAAACACAACAGCCTTAGTAGTTTGGACTCGGAAGCAGGGTTCATACGTCATCGCTTAAAGACCGGATTGTGTTTTTTTTATGCATTGCAGTGAGTTTGAGATAATTGTTGTGCTGAAAAATGAAGCAGTTTCCAATAAGATTCCAAATGGTACTGGTACTAGATAGAAATCAAATGGTTCTTTCCTGTGTTCATAATTCAATCAATTTGTGACAAGATCCTCAACAAAGCTGACTGAAATGCAGCCCCAAACCATGACAGAGCCTTCACTGTGTTTTAGCAGTGGCTGTAAACACTCACTGTTGTACCTCTGTTCTGACCTCCTCTGTACATATTGATAACAATTTGAATTAACAGTTTTAGATTTTGATTCATCCGTCAGTAATTTTCAGATATTCATCTGCTGTAGCTGTCACTGGTACTGCTTCCAGTAACACCAGATGAAACAGAGTTCATCTCTCTGCCATAGGTTTGCCCAAGCAACCTGTCAGTACGGAACGCCATGTGGTTGGGTTCGGATTAGGAAATCCCAGAAATCCCTTTCAGGGAACTTGATGAATAATTTTATTTTAACCATATTGTTCTCTTACATCATTTTGAAGGCATTTTGGCTCACTCTTCTTTACAATATTGCTCTAGCTCATTTAAGTTTGCTTTAGCAAATTAACAAACTAACATTATAGAAGTGGCAAACAAAAATATCCGTGGGTGTTCAACTCACCGAGGTAGCTGTTTGAAGGTACAGGCACAAACTCAGGGTTCCTGACCTGTTCGTTCCCAACTTCAAACGGGCCGTCATCAAATATTCCCATGTCCAGAAAAGTACTGTTATTCTGCTCCACTCGCGCTACTCCTGGATTTCAGAGCACAAAAATATGAGAAAAATGCATTTTAGGATAAAAAAAAAAAAAAGAGAGATTCATCTACGAAATTTAAATCAATTAATGAAGATGAAGCGCATTCAAAGACACAATCAAATAGTGACCTTTCCAGTTGTAAGCTCCCACTGCTCCAAAAACCATGTAATGGTAGTCCTTGGTGAAGGTAGCAGCCAATCCCTGCTGGCATGCTCCAAACATTGAATGGCTTTCAGGTCTGCCATCGCAGAATTTCCAGTTACCGCCATCCTCAGAAGACTGAAGGTCAATGGTTAGGTCCTGACTCAGAATATAACAACGTCCGGGAATGTAATGAGTCTCCTGGGGAGTATTCACATGCCAACGCTTCTGATAGCGATGAGCACATGTCTGAAGAAAAAGATACGAGTAAGACCTTTACTGAACCAGGGCACGAGGATCTAGAGAGCGATGGTTTCAATACTTAAATTGACTCACCACAATCTTTCCCCCAGGTCCCTGGCTCTTCACTGACACCCCCATCCACTGATTCTCTTTATTCTCAGTTGTCAGATCCACTGAAAATTTGCCAACAGATGTAATCGAACAGTTTACTTGGAAAGCTTGGTTTCTACAAATTGTCAAAATTACAAAGGCAGTGGATTTTGTTTAGGTAGGTATGTAGTTCTCACCATCATTATCAAAGATGATACGTTTACAATCATTAGACAGGGTGACCTCACATTTATACAGGCCTCCTGTGATATTGGCTTTTTGGTTTGACAAAGCTCGGGCTCTGGGTGCACCAATCAGTACCCTAAAAAAACACATAGAAACAAAACGGAAATATATTTAATCAAAAACGTATTTCATAAAAAGTTTGGGAACCGTTGTTTTAGTTTTTACCTTTCAACAAAGCCACAGCTTGTTGAATTCCACGCACATATGTAAAAACATCAACAGTGATAATAAAGGGAAACAACAAATGAGTGCAATACTGATGTTTATACGGCAATACTGTAGTTGAAAGAGAACTCAGTGCCTTTACTTCTTTTGTAATTGTGCCATCCTGTGGCTTGGTTTAGATAAACTCAACACCAGTGGTTTCCAGTCAAGTAGATTTGTATTGTTATGCCTTATTTATTTTCTTTATCACAGAGGTTTTATGACTGTGTTGTCACTGTTATTATCAAGTAAAGGCAAACAGACAAAAATATTGTTCAAAGAGTCGCTGTGTAAAAAGATGTGCAGGCTAAATATCAAAGAAAACAGTGGCTGTTTGTTAAGCAGAACAAACAGCTGCAGGTCAAAGAGCATTAACTCTTTGACCTGCAGCTTGGAGGACAGAAGCTGCACTTCTGCAAAAGGATGACCAGAAAGCTAAAGTCAGAGTGTGTTTCAACACCACAAACCTAACTGCATTTAGTGTGCATTCTTTCTGCCCTGAATCTGCCTTATTTTGCTTCTTCCCCGGTGCCAAAAAAGCAAATTAAAACCCTGTTTGAATCAGTATGTACAGATTTATAAAGATAATGCAATACAACTCACTGGGTGCAGTTCATTGCTGTCAATTATGGAATCTGATGATTTTATAAGACATGCAAACTAAACCTGGAGTATATTTAGGCTGATGGGAATATCATGAATTTTGCAGGCAGTTTGCAACATAAATTTTGTCTAAGGAAAACAGAGCAATTAACAGTTTATGACCCAGTATGCCCAATGGATGGGTGCAGTGTCATCCTGGAACAGACCACACTCATTAGAATGAAAAGATAGGAAGTTTATCACTTATAACAACTTTTAATCAAGTTAAAGTGACCCTTCATTCAAAAGGGACAATTGGATACTTAGAAGGAAGAGTGGATAGCAGGGCTGCCAGATCCCCTCACTTTAGGGGTCAAGGGTTCAGGCCTTTCCTTTAATTTGTCACATGTCTATAGGACACTGACTCAATGACTACAAGACTTTGGTCTTCAATTCTAGAGCATCAGAAACTAGACTGTAAAGCCCCCTCTGGTACTAAAAAATAATTATAGTAGTTCATAAAGTTGCATTAATTAAAGAAACACAAAGTTAACGCGGTTAACAGGATGGATGACTTAACAGGTTCAGCCTGTCATTCAGTTTCTCATTCTTGTCTTCTATGGGGGACACAAGTCTCAGCACAATTTATACAATCTGACTCCTACTGTACTGTCAAGAGCTGTCCATAGTTGATAAGAAGCAATGTGTAAGAGCCTTTTTATTTCAAACACGCACTTGTGCACGATCCGCTAAAATTATGGTTACTTAAACTATTGACTTTGTTGATTTGAATTATTAATACCATATTTGCTAAAAGTGCATTAAACTGCACTTCTCCTATCTTTACTAATTAAGTTTCAACCCTACTGGAATTGGGTTGAAACTGCTTTCAACATGAAAACAGGACAATGCCCCAACCAACACTGGAGGCCCTTAAACAGCAGACATCATAACCATGTTCACAGCCTGATTCAGACATCCTGAGATCCAGATATGCTGTGCTCTAGTTGTTGCCAATTCAATAAGTCAAGATAGATTCTTCAAGATTGGGCAGTCCATCAAAGTAACGATGTTGGCGTCTTGAAAAAACAAATGATGTCCTCTAGATGGCGACACGTCTCTTAAGCAGAGTGCCATTAGGTTGCCTCAATCATGGAAAAATGATTGCCTTCACAAGTTGTTGTCCAACACTCCAGTTTGTGCCAGGAAAACCAAACCAAACTTCAGAGCCCTACCTAATGTCATCATTTTGGCCCTGCTCGATCTCCTCAAGAGCTGGTGCAAAGGTCACATTTTACTATTTGAACTGCTTGTGTTCATGTTTGTAATAATGTTTGCTGCTTCTCCGGCCAGATCGTTCTTCAAAAGCAGATTTTCAATACTGACGAGACCTTTACTTGGTTAAATAAAGGACACATAAAATATGCTCAAATGCCCAAAAGAACAAAGAAGTGGCAAATATAAAGTCAAAGCACTTATGTGTGCCCACAAAGCTTTGCCGCTTGGGCCAAACTGACATCATGTCTGTGTAGAAGCCTTTTCCAAAACTGCTCACCAGCTCTAACTCTTTTCATGCCGAAGAAGCCTTTGAGCATGTTTTACAGTTATTTTAGGAAGAAAATGAAAGGGTCTAAAAACATGAAATTTCTATTAATCACTTGTACAGAATACAGTGCTGTACAGGGAAAACTGGAAGATCTTAAACATAATGAAGAAAAAAAGTGCTCCTCGTAAAGTACATTTTACTACTTGGATTGAAAATGTAATTGTTAACACTTTTTAAAAGGGTTTTAGGACTCGTACAGCAGCTTCAAATAAAGTTGCAGTGCATCTGCAATTAGATACCGTATCTGTGTATGAAATGCAGTGAACACCTGCTTTCTGTGACTTTTTACACAGTGTCAGAGCCATGTAAATGTGCAAGGAAGTGAGAGAGAAAAACCACAAGCAAGTCTTAATTAGCTAGAGTGGGATTGAACCACTTCCTGCACTGAACGTCACACTAAGTGCACAACTGAGAGGGCCTGTTAAAAGGCTGATATTTGTGGGTTAATAAAATCACATCATATATAAAAGTATACCACATAAGTTATAACTAACACTATCACTGCATCCACTGAAAACGCTACGTCCACATGCGCAGAATCAACTTTCTGGATGAGCATGCATCAAGACTCAACTACAACTCTCTCCTCCACTCAGTGTTGTGGTTCTTGCACAGGTCAAAGACACAGTGGATAATATTATTAATACAGTTTGTGAATAATAAAGCTAAGGAACGTTTACATATCATACACATACACACTCGTGTGTGATAGCCCTTAGACAAATAGATAAAATCTTAACATAAATCTCTGCTCTTAACAGAAAATCGTGACACTTGCCATTTGATACAGACGTCTAATATTCAGAGACTTAACTGATTTTAAACTTTACTACACTGTAACTGTGTGCCAGTGAACAGAACACATCAGACTACAGGATGTGAGTCAGTGGGGACCAGTTGGCACCAAAACAATAGTTTGACGCATTTTGCACCATCAGTCAGCTAAACACATCACGCGTTAGCTGACCATCAAGCTTACAATGAAGGAATTTGTTTTAAGGAATGAAAGGAAATCCTCTGCGCCCTTTCTTCCTCACTGCAGCTCACTCTCTGACCCACCTATTGATCTGTGGGACGGGCGCTGCGGCTTTTCATTTGCTCAACAAGGACCCTCCTGAAGACTAACCAAACAGTTAAACATCCCCTCAAACAAAGCCCGGCAACATGCAAATGTTAAAAAGGAGTCTTTACAGTTACAGTTAGGGATTGTGGGTAAATGTTAAAATTAAGAAACATAAAGGATTCTTTAAAAAAAAAATGCAGGTTCATTCAATAAATCTTAAAAGTAGCTGGACGTTGGCGTGTTTGCGAGTTCTTTAGGCAACACTCTGCAGCTGCTGTAAGATAAGATAAGAGATAATTCTTTATTGTCATTGCACAGTCATATCTAGTACAATAGTACAACTGTCCCGCGTCAGCACTAAAACTAAACACAACACAGTAGACTTTAAAGTGGATTTTGTGGTTGCAAAGAGACTGCCAGTTCGTCTGCCAGTCTGCTCAGTCACTCATTTCAGGCCACACTGACTACATTAACTCCATTTGGTAAACAAATGTCATTCTAAGGGTTAGAAAGAAGGATTATGAAGGGTTTGCTCATTGGCTGACGACCTGAAGTTGACAGGATCAACCCCTCACTTTGCTTCAAAACACCAAGTGTCAAATACTCAGCTCATGGCTTGACAAACGAATGGGTCATGTTGTGGTGTCTACATCCACGTTCTATACAATCTATGGTCCGAATAGGTATGGTTTGTTTTTCTTTCAGAAATGTTGTAAATGACAACTAACACTTCTTAATTTCACTCATACAGACATTTTAAGTGAATATCAACATATCTAGAGCCTATGGAAACCCATTTTCAAGATCCATCATTCCTATGTTCCCGTAGTTGTAATTCATCTGTATCATCTTATTAATCTAACTCATTGGAAAGCTCTAATTATGTTGGCACAGCGGAAAACTGCTGATTAAAGAAGCAACAACTTAGCTAGCTGAGTATCTGACAGCCTTGGTGCATGTCATGATATTGCCAACAGAACTTTCTTCTGAGGATGTGCATAAAAAGCTGTAACTGGAATAGAAAAAGAAGTGGGAGGCCTTTGTGCTCAACCAAGAAAGGAAACAAGTACATCTGAGTATCTAAACTGAGAAAGAATCCTCAGCTCGCAGCTTTAATGAATGGCTCCTGTAAAACAAAGACCCCCAACAGTGACAGTGAGGAGGCGACTGCAGGAATGTAGACAGAGTTGCAAAAAAAAAGCCAAATCTGAGAGCGGACAGTAACAAAGAACCTAATACCCTACAGATGAAGATAGACTCTCAACATATTGAGGAATATATCAGAATTTGCATAGTCCAATTTGTAAACTGCCAAAAATACAGCCTGACAAAACAGGAACCACACATGCTGATATTAGCATCATGGATGTGTATGGGTAAGTAAGTAACAAGAAATGAAGGAAGAGTGTGAAAGTTTACTCGCTTTTCTGGGCTACTGTGGAAAAAAATGTAACCATGTCAAATGTAAAATGTCCCACACTCAGAGTCATCATGCGGGGTGTCTTTCACTGCGGTGTAAATGCATAGTGGCGGGTGTTGGCTTTCACAGTGATCTCACTGGTCTCTGTTAACAGATGTGCTCCAATGCCTCCACAGCTGTGCACTCAAAGCAAGAAGAACTCACAGAATCGGCCGCAGCTGTTCCAACTGCTTCAGTTTACACATCGCACGCTGATTGTTGCTGACCTGTGATTGGCTGGATACACATCACAGAATCGTGTCAACTTTTAGTAAAGTTTTTAGAGAGTTTTCGGGGTCTGTTTATTAACCACTTATTTGTTATCTTCACACAAGCCAGACATTGGTGTGAAGTTTGACTGGAATATCTCCACTGATGATTCACTGATGCGTTTAATCTATCGGGTTACATGTGCACAGATGGCCGTGCATGCCCAGTCTGGTTTCATTGAGAGAATGTTAAACCCATCTTTAACATATTACGCATGGAAGAGGCATCAAATCGCAACTTTTTGCAATACTTTCAGGGATTTATGGAAACGAGAGTCTACTTTTCTTTAATTATCTCTTCAGAAATCAAAACAAAAACTAAACACCTTATAAATATTAACAGGAAGCTACAGTGAAACAAATAGGAGACCAACACAATGGTTTCTTGATTATTAAATTCAACAACACTTTAATCACCAGAAGTGTCAAGAAAATTGGGTTTTAGCTGAAATTCAGCCTGTGCAGGTTTGGCATGAGAGGCGTTACATTGATCACTCACCAGCGCAGAGTGCCTGAAAGAGAGCCAGTGAAGTCCAGCATTCCCCTCATCACATAGGATTTATCATAATGAGACTGATGTACAGTAAGCAGTGATAGCCAGCAGAGTTTTGCAGCTGCCGGCGATCGTCATGACACGTTTTCATAAAAGAACGTGAGCGACGCATGTGGACACCGTGACGCATCGCTGACTTGCGTTTTTTTTGGCTCAGAGGTCCTCGGAGCTTTAGGTTACGCAGAGCTGCCCTGCTCTTGTGTTGAGCTTCCTCTTGTCTCGTCTGACTGATTATCTCGGGGTCACACAAGGATCTAGAGCAGGGGTGGGCAAGTCCAGGCCTCAAGGGCCGGTGTCCTGCAGGTTTTAGATGTGTCCTTGATCCAACACAGCTGATTTAAATGGCTAAATTACCTCCTCAACATGTCTTGCAGTTCTCCAGAGGCCTGGTAATGAACTAATCATTTGATTCAGGTGTGTTGACCCAGGTGATATATATAACCTGCGGGACACCGGCCCTTGAGGCCTGGAGTTGCCCACCCCTGATCTAGAGCTAAGATCATGACTGATTATGGCTGAGCTGCCATTACTGTCCTTTCATTATTCCCATACAGCTACACTTTCTTCAGTCTCAGTGTCTGTAGTTTCAACCGAGAAGAGCTGAACAATGTGAGATTATTGTAGCTAGGGCTTTAAGTAAAACCTTCAAACCTAAAATCTTCCAAATCTTATGAGCTTTTCTTTCTCTTATATGATCAGGAGGACTTATTCTTACTCTGTTGAGTGTTTGTCAGACAAAGCGAACTATTTACCTACAGACGATTGGCTAAGTAATCTTCTTCTTCTCAGGGGTCCCCCACAGTGTATTGTCTATCTCTATCTCACCTTATTCCTAGCCTTCTCCTCCTGTGTCACACCAACCCATGCATGTCCTCATCTGTCTTCAGCCAACAATAGCACAATTTCCACCAACATCTTGCTGGACAACAGGACAGGTGACAGCTGTTCTTACTCCGACTTTGATCGATCCAGCATGGAAATCTTACTGATGAGGCGCATGTTTGAGTTTACACTACATGTCCTTCCTGGCACAACCCTGGTACACTGGGTTGTGGCCCCCTGTAGTTTGGGGTGTGACTGGTTAAGTAATGCTAGATCAAATATTTATTAGCTCACATATGGAAAAAAAAGTTTCCCATCTTAAGTACATAAAAACGCTAAAGTGGTTCCTGCAAAGAAGAACTAGTTTTAGTGGTTCAATGTTATGCTTGCTTTATTTCTGACTTCTCAGAGCAGTCCACCGTACAGGCTCAAACTTGGCTATAAAAACATGAATTATGATATGAATTTAGTAATTTTTCGTTTTAAACAGGTTTTTTCAAGATTTCTAAAATATTTGTGTTTCCTTGTTTTTACGGCAGCTGGTCTGATAAATTTCTTAAGCAGTGCATATTTTCCTCTGGCATCATTTAAACATCTAGATTGTTTTGAAGTGAGTTGCCCAGTTTTGGGGAGATCCTTGATACAAAAAACAAAACAAAACATGAAACCAGGTTACTTGAAACTCCATAAACCTTGCTGTGAGCACTGTTTTCTATTTTTT
>VURO01012533.1:1660-14828 GCA_015108175.1 Pelvicachromis taeniatus
AAAATACCCAAAAAATAAAAAAAAAAAAAAAAAAAAAAAAAAGAACAACACACCAAAAGGCAGACAGAAACTTACATCTAAAGCCTTGTTGTTTACTGTGGGAAATGACCATAGTAACAAAGAAGATAGTCATTTGTAACTAATATTTTCATTCATCATAACTAACCAAATTTATTCAAAGTGCATGTGGTTAATTTCCCTTTTGTGTCCAGGTATTAAAGGTAGCCCAAAATACCAGTTTGGTTGGGGTATTTAAATTGGTGTAAGCATGAATCAGGAGTGCACAGACAGCATTTACAGAGCAGTTTTTAAACCCACACACATATTTACTTATGTACATAGACAATTGGAGGAATTTTAGGTCAACCATCTTTCTGATTTCTCAAACAAAAAGAAGCTGAGTCTGAAAATCAGAGATGGCAACTGACAACAAATACAAGGTTTGTGGAAGATGTTCATCATTTTATCCTTTAAACAATGTTTCCTCATTTCACACCCGAATCTTATGATTTCTCAAAACACCTTATTTTTACCTTGTAACATCCAACTGCTTTGTTGATGTCTCCCTCTCTCTCATAGAGCTGTCCAAGGAACTTGTGTGCTTTAGGATCCCTCTCCTGGACCTTGAGATAGTCTGACACATGCCTAGGAAAAGCATGAAAGACAAGAATTACAAACAATACAACAACACACGAGCATTGGGTCAAACAATGGAGAGGCTCACATGCTTACCTTTTTGCAAGTTCATATTCCTTTGCTTCAAAGTACAATTTAGCAAATAAAAATCCTTTGACTGGCTTCTGTGGAGAGAAAAATATGTGGACCAGCATGAAGAAATTGATTCATGTTGTTATGATAGTGAGAGGATGCAATTACACATGTCCTGAAGAGTTATCTGGTTTACTAAGATTTAAATACTCACCAGTACTCAGTACCTGCTTAGTAACTGTACCCAAACCCAAAGGCCCATTTTTAGCCAGAAAAAAAAAAAAAATCCTGCCAATGCTTAGTTAAAGCACGCCTGTCTAAAAAACACATTAAACATCTTTTTCCTGAGGTATTAACTAAACTGTAGTTTTGGGAAATCATTCCTCCCCGAGACTAAAGTGAGCAACATCTTAGCCAATGTGATTACAGCATTACCCACGGTCAGATTTACTGCAAGCCTCTTCTATCCACCACACTACAACTATTATCACTGACTCTTTCAGTCTCAGGTGAAGATGTAGAATATGTTGATAGTAGACAGTGCTCTTCTGACTATTCTACAGACCTGTTTGAAAACAAAGGGGAATCACGCTTTCCAAACCTTAGCGCCAAAACTGTGGAGCACATTTACCTCCCTATTTATTCCTATATAAATAAATTTAAGGTAAGATAGACCTTTATTAGTCCCACACGTGGGAAATTTGTTGTATAAAATAATAAAAATAAAGTAAAAATACATTTACTTACAAATCACCCAACATTTAATTTCACTGATGAGAATAAGCTGATGGATTAAGCTCTGGACAGCATAACCCCTCCAAACTTTTGATTTAATTCTTAGAATAGAATAAACATTTATTATCCCACGAATGAAAAATTTGGGAGTTACACAGCTCTTATAGCAAGGGGAATATAAATATAGAAGGGAGACAGAGTGGTCCTTTATACATAAGCAACTGACGTTTGTACATACAGGTAACAATGTATAGAAATATGTATAAAAATTGTACGGAGCTATGTACACGAGTGTGTGTGTGTGTGTGTGTGTGTGTGTGTGTGTGAATGATTCTGGTGAAAAGAACAGTGAACAAACAAGCTGATAAGTAGGATAACCATGTTAAACTGTGTTATAGAGTCTGACAGCTGCTGGTAAGAATGACCTGTGGTAGCGCTCCTTCCTACACTGGGTGTAAGAGTGTAATGCTGAACGAGCTGCTCACTGCTCCTACAGTCTCATGCAAATTCAGGCAAATGCCTGCAGTCTACACACATTTCTGTACACAACGACATGCACAAAGGAGGCGTTTTCGCAGGTACATGTGTGGTAGTGTGAATTAATAGTCCATTGTCAAACAAAACTACATTTTTGGCTCTAATGGTGCAACCCCACAAATACCATTGGGCTAGACTGTCTCAAAACAAGCCTCTGGCAGGATGACTATGCATACAAGCACAACTGGTCCACAAATAATTAAGAGTGTGTTGCGTTGTATTTTATAGAGGTCTGTGCATTTTTTTTATTATTATTTTTGATCATTAGCTGCACAAAACGTATTCTAAGCTTGAGTACATTAAACTACACATCAAAGAAAAACTACTATCCTCATGACTCAAGACCAAAATACCGTTGGAATTACGCAACAATGACTAGGAAAAGCCACTTGAGAGCATGGTTAGGACCACTGACCACATGGCACCACATCTACTCAAGTAATTGAGTGATCGACTAGCATATTATGCTGCCATATTGTAGATATGGATAAGCAATTAAGCCAACATTTTCAGCTGCAACATTAAAAGGATATCTACAAAACAAATTATCACCATCTCATATCAATACTAACATATATTTCTGCATTTTACTTTGTCCTTTCAGTATACTTTCGAGCTAATCACTATTAAGCATCTTTCAGACTCTTGAGCAGTGACACTTTTCACATAATACCTCTGGTACAGATTATGATGCATTCAATGTTTTCTTACACTGCGTTTATTTCCTCATCAAATATTCTGATTTTCTGTGTCGGTGTAACCTTTTCCCCCGTGACGTCCCATACAAATAAATCATAATTTCACATAAACCAAACAAGAAACCTTGGAACTGTGCCTGGCTAACAGACAAGCCTGTAATTAAGCTAAAAACCAACAGTTTTTGAACAGATTTAGGCTTGCTGCTCCTGATACGAGGAACCAACAATCATTTTTAGTATTGTTTGAAGTGAAACCTCGCTTTTCCAGAAAAATGAAACTTACACAACCTATCCCAACTTGCGTTGTTTTACTGTCGTGGCTAACTAGCATTGCTGATTAGCTGGCGCTGCTCAAGGGATCCCATGCCGCGCATTTTCTGAGTATAAAGGGGAGGACACGACGGGGCGTCATCACGCCGGCCGGTTAGCTACAGTCTTTACGGCTAGCCGGGGGACGGAGGTTACACATTGAATGACATATGAGCCAACCGAAATACCGTCATCTCAATTAAAAAAGCAACGAGAGCTCATTGAACATGTACAGGTCGTACTACATACCGGCTGATCTGACATGATGGCAGCGGCATGCTAACATTAGCCTCGACGGGCTTAACTTACCTCTTTGAGTGAGGGAGAGGAACTCTGTACTGAGGAAACGTAACGGTCCACTTCAGCTTTACTTCGTCGCATAGCTTAAAAGGTCAAGGGCTTCTACAGCGGCTGATTGTGATACATAGAAAACCAGAAATTCACTAAATACTTAAAACAAAACTGACGCTAACATCAGCTCGCCCGACGTTAACTACCCATGATGGCATTGCGCAGTCTCAATACCGTCAAATGGCAGTTGTCACGTGACTTTTTAACCAATGAAAACAAGCATTCAGTTTGACGCAGAGTGACGCATTTCAGTTTGAAGGGTTCTGTTACAAATACCTGAAAATCCTAATTTCTCCAACAATTAAGCCTTAATCCTTAATTCGATGAGTATTTTGGCCAAACTTATGTTACATAAATTAAATCATACAAACAGATTTAGCTTTAAACCCTGTATATGTGTGTATATATATAACAGACATGTTTTTGTGTGTCTGTTTCTGCTGTTGAGCTTCAGTCGTCTAGATTTAAAAAAAAATATTTTACAGTCACCTATTTTATTCCAGAGTGTTCTCATTCAAAATCTCTGCACACCTGAATGAGTAATACTTGTCACAGGAAAAGCTGCTGATATGCAATGCCCATTTGACCTTTACCAGCTACACAAACAAGAACACGTACATTCATCATCTATTATGAACTGAGCATTTGAATGGAGAAGTGATTTAGGTGATTTTGCATTTGACATGGTTGTTAGTGCCAGATGGAGTGGCCTGAGTATGATTTCAGAAACTGATGATCTACTAAGATTTTTACACATAACCACATCTAGGATTTACTAACAATAGTCAGAAAAAGAAAAAATATCCAGTGAGTGGCAGTTCGCTTGGTGAGAATAGCTTTTTGATGCATAGGAGACTGCTCAGACTGCTTTGAGTTGATAGGAAGGCAACAATAACTCAAATACTATAATCACTTGTTATAACCAAAGTTTGCGGAAGAGCATTTCTGAATCCAGAACATGCTTAACTTTGAAGCAGATGAGTTACAGTAGCAGAAGACCACATCGAGTGCCACTCCCGTGACCTAAGAGGATGAAACTGAAGCTAGAATTCACACAGCCTCATCAAAATTGTACAACCGAAGACTGAAAATGTTGTCTTGATTTCTGCTGCAACATTCAAATGGCAGGGTCAGAATTTGGTGTAAACTATATGAAAGCATGGATCTGTCATGGAGAAACATTACTTGTTTGATCCCAGGAGAAGACACAACTTTAATTGTTTTAATTGTTCCATGTTTCAGTGCTACAATGACAATAAAAAAAAGATTCTGAATCTTGTGGTGCTGTAATGGTAATTCTTGGCACACTTTGGGCCTTTTAGTACCAACTCAGTATTGCTGAAAGTTAGCAGTCTTGAGTATTGTTGCTAATCATGTCCTTGCATTTATGACCACAGTGTACTTCGCTTCTGATGGCTGCTATCATTAGCATAACTCTCCTTGTCACTAACCTCAAATAATCTCAAACTGCTTTCTTGAATATGACAATTAATTCCCTGCACTCAAATGGCCTCCACAGTCATGAGCTCTCAGTCCAATAGAGCACATTTGTGATGTGTTGGAACAGGAGAACGGATCTGCAGCATCTGTGTGATGCTATCATGTCAGTACTACTCAGTGGCTCGTAAAGGGCCACCACAGCAGGTATTTCTACATATTTATTTGCTAGATTTTTGTTTTCTCCTGCGATCAAACCAGTAATGTCTTATTTATTTGATGAAAACGTAAACCATCATTTCAACATGGACCAAAATCTCTCAGAAATGTTTTCCAGCACTATTGAATTAATGCCACAGAGAATTAGGGCAGTGCTCAACGCAAAAGGAGGTAGAATATAAATGAAAATACTCCTGCTGGTGTACTCTGAAGATATGTGTTAATAAAACTGATGTTCTTTTGTCTGTAAGTATGTATTATCTTGGAGGTTGCTTTTCTTTAGTTGATATTGTGCACTGATTAATCTTCCTGTATTCTTTTTTTTATCTTTAACTTTATTTACCTTTATTCCCAAAAGTTTTATACTCTGCATGATTGGCATTTTATAAGTTTACAGCTTAATTCTAGTAAAAAAATATTTATTCTATCAGTTTATGTTTTGAACCGGTATACTAATATTCAAACATGTGGCAGTTGTGTTTGCTTGTGTTGAGAGCTCGCTAACATTTGGATATAGCCAAGAATTGTGTCTCGAACTGTATTGATTTGTGCTCTAAATGGTGTTGGGAAGTTTGAGGCATTTCATATGTGTGTGTACCGTATATCTTCCAATAGTAGCCCCAGAGTTATTCAAAAAATTATTCAGCCGGCCCGGCGTTTAAAAGAGACCGGTGGTTGTTGGAGACCGGCTCTTATTCCCTTCTCAGACAGAATGGACGCTTTGACTTTCTTCCTTCCTCGATAGCATTTGATGACAAAGCATTTTTGACACAAAAAGGTATTTGCTGTATGATTTACTACAGGAGGGCGGTAGCTCAAATGGTACGAAAAGAGTAGTAGCGTACGGAGAAGGCGGTGGGTCATTGGAGATCGGCGTTTACAGACCAGCGCTTAAAGGAGACCGGCTACTATTGGAGACCGGCGTCTATTTGTCATGACATGTTTTCAAACCTGGCGTTTATTAGAAATGGGCGTCAATAAGAGACAGGCCACTACTAGCAGATATACGATATATGAGAATGTGGAGATGCTGGTAATATACTTGATGATGGTAAAAATCAAGCATCTTCGCATTTAAGGCAGACCTGAATGCAACATATGTGAAATATGGGGGTATCATTAAACATTATGCAACACTTGTTAATCCTGAGCCTGCTGCTGGTTTCATGTTACACTTTGAGACTGGCAAGAAGCTGTAAACCAAATAAATAATCACACACACCGGTAGAATTGACATATGTGTTTATTTCGATGAAGTGTCAGAATGACATTAAATATAATAAGAAACAACTTTCCAAATTTCAAGTTGAGAACATGCACTTTGGTGTGTTAACATGAATAAATCTGCTCGTAAACATTGCAGTGATGATATCCAGTATCAGAGCAGTATCTGTTTGCACAGAGTCATCTCAGTCCATCCAAGTAGTAAAGTATCAAATAAAACCATGCAGTGAACTATTTGTAGCTCGAGGTGCCGAAGTTCTGCCTCACAACAATCAGCCCAGCAGACAGTTTTACTTCTATATGACATAAAGAAAGTTGTGCTATGTGCACTTAAATGCACAGCAGTAACATACACTTCATAATGATAAAATAGTGGAATGTGTTTATCTATAGGGCTTGTACTTTAAGCTAAGCTTTGTGATAAAATGCAACTTGTGTGAAGTGTTCTGCAAGAATGAGACCAGTTTGGCTTTCTTTCCTAAGTGGGTCTGAGCCCAGAGGAAGTCGGTACACCTCCATAAGAGGATCACTTTCCCTGGATTACAAACAACAGAGGAAATGTTCAAATGTTCAACATCAATCCCACATCCGGTCTCTGTACATGCCACAAGCCGTCATGTTGTAACACACACTGAGTTTGCAGTAACCATTCAACAAATCCTGTGGCTCAGATGCTTGCTATGATCAATATTTTATGACAGCACATCGGGAAGGGGGAGGGATTGTTTTATAGAACACTGACAGGTAACAGTTATTCACTCATACGTATTTAATAATTCAAAATTTCGCCCCTCAGCACTTTGGCTGTATTGGATTATTTCAGACTGTAAATGCAAACTTAAAAAAATGCTGAATAAATACCAATTTGCACAGAGATCATGCAACACAAAGATGTACAGCATATACTGTAACAAGGCAATCCAACATACTGCAGGTGATGGTCGAGTCCACCTCTATAGCATGTTGTGTAATATTAAATTGTAGGTCCAGAAAACAAAAAAAGGCAGATAAAATACTTATTATGCATAATATTAATAGAAATAAACACTATTGATACATAAAATGATACAAATTAAAAATATTTGAGGTTATTTATACATTTAGGACATTTTCTTTCTTTGGGCTTACTTGACTGTTATAGAAATGAAGCGTTAATATTTTTCAATAAAGGTTTTTGGCATGACAAGACAAGGTGGCGGCAAAGCTTTTGAGTAATCATATTACCTCTGGCTTTCTAGGTACTCTTAAAACTCATACGTCATTTTTTAAATACAGGAAATCAGCAAGCATGTGTAAAACACGGTGGAGTAATTTTGCAAAAATGGTACAGAGCAAGTTAAAGCTGTCTGCCCGACAATGTGACTGTGGAGCAGTTTCAGTTTCAGGCACATTAAAGTGAAGCGCAACGCTTTCTAGCTATAACCAACCTAAATGCAACATAGCAGTTGCAAAACACACAAATTCTTTATTTGAATCCTGGGCTTGTACACGCCCCACCTCACGGTCTCATCTGTCTTTCCCTCTACAGGTGCTCCACTGTGTTTTTACTTCCTTGCAACAGTTTCAGACAGCTTTTTCAGTCTCTTCTTCAGCTCCAGAGGGAATTTCTCGTAGCACTTCTTACACACCGGCTTCATGTCAAACTCAACAAACTTGTTCCTGTGGAAGAAAGAAAAACAGTTAGAAGACTGGTCAGTGATCAGTAGAGGATATTGTCTCCAGGTATTTTTTGTAACATGTCATGATATGTGTAGCATCACTGTACTGATCTCATTCCTTCAGAAGCCCATTTGTGACTTCGGTTAGATCCACTGAGACTTGAGATTACTTTTAAAATCGAAATTTTTTTAACTACATTTTTTAATTCCATAATTAAAATCCAGATTCATGCGAACACTGGACATAGCAACATCTGAATTTTGAATGTTATTTTTCAGACCTTTAATTTAAAAAACCCAAAGAGGCACACCTTCCCATGTGTGTCTCTGGTAGGGTGCTGCAATTAATCACATTTTTATCTTTAAAAACAAACACAAGATGAAGACAACTATCTTAACTTAAATTTAGATACTGATTACTGGTGTACAGGGATTCTAAATATCACACGAATCTCTGCAAGTATCATGTGACATTTGACTTCTGATCTAATATTTACATTTCAGATTTGCCTTTCTTTCAACTTGACCTCATCTTTGGCCACCCTTCATAACAGAAACTGACACCCTGCAAGGCTGAGGCATGATCAACATGACAGAAAGACGCATCCCTCTTTTAATAATCGCAGTCTCAAAGTTAAATGCAATCATTCTGATCATTGCTTTTCAAGCAGTCCTAATTTATGTCCGTTTTAAAGCACTGGGATTCATGGGCATTCTTAATGCCTTTTGATGAATAACAATTCCTTGAATGAACAGGCTGGCCAGTGTTTTCCTTGACAGAAATGACTCTGGGTGCTGACACAGAGTTACATGAAAATATTGACAGAGATGTAGGAGGACTTTGGGTGCCTTTTGATTGTGCTCGGCAATAAATGCCTTCACTTCTACTAACTTGGCCAGCTCCCTATACAATTTCCTCCAGCTGGCCCTGAACAGCTTTCCCTCCCAAAGCAGATAATCACTGTATGGAGTAGCGCACGTGTCATAACTGTTAGGACCTCGGCATTTCAACAGCTGATGCCAGAAAGCTGCCGGAAATTATTACGGCTTTACGCCTTACACCAGACAGACTGGGAGACCCACACAACAAAGCTTTCATTCAACATGTGATTGATCTGATTTTCCTATTTGCACAGCAGAGGTTACAAGAATACCGGCTTAATCCTGGCTAGCATTTCCAACTAGGAAAAGAACATTTTGCTCAAATGTTCCCAGTCTTACATCACTCAGATACATTCAGTCATCTACAGTTCTCTGCTTTCATTTTTTTTCATGCCTTGAAAGCCTACTGAAGTCAGTGTATCGGTGATTTAAGGGTTAAAAGTGGCATGAAAAGTAAGCAAGGAAGCAAGAAAACTGACCAAAGGAAAAATCAGCTGAATTGAGGAGAAAGCAGAAAGAGAGGGATCACAGACACATGGGTATCAATTTCTTCTTCTTCTCTTTTGAGTCACGTTCTCGCTTGGCCAGCCGACGTTTCATGTCATCGGGGAGGCGCTCATAGCAGTGTTTGCACACCGGCTTCAGATCCACCTCCACAAACTTATCCCTGATAGAGCAGGGAGGAAGCAGAGATGGAAATGTGAAAGAGGAGGAAGACGTGAGGAGGGGCAGAGGGAGAAGATGAAGGGAAAGGAATGAAGGAGAGGGGAGGGGAAAAGTGGGACAAGACAGGAGGATGATGAAAGAAAGGCGAGGTGGAGAGACAAGTCCATAGAGACACAGCATGAGAGAAAGGTAAGAAAAAACAGTTTGGTAGCAGCAGCAATCAGTCTCAGACGGAGGATAGTGATAAACGTGACAGACTAAACAGAAAACATCAGACATATCACGTGTGAAAGTCTATAGAGAGTCTTCAAAGATTCATAATTCAGTGTGAATTGTCTGCAAAACTTACTTCAGGGTGAGCTTGGTGTTGCAAGTAGAGCAGGCAAAACAGTTGACACACCACGCCTTGTTAAGAGCAGACACCACTGGAAAAAAAAAAAAGCAGAAGAAGCAGCCACATGAGGCAGACTGTAGACTTATAGTTTGGTGTGAAGTTCAGGCTACAAATATTTCTCAAGACAAAACATGAGAAGAAATCAAAGTTAATTTAAATATAATAAAGAAGCAGTAAACGTAAAAGAAAAGAATGCTGATGTAAACAAGGTTGCCATTTAACATTATATTTATTCAAATGAACTTCCTCACCATCGCCTTCAATAACACGATTGCAGTGGTAGCAAACATCCCCAAACAGCTGCATGTGATGAGGGGAGAGAAACAAAAGGTTAACAGTACACAGATACATCTGATCAGTTTTTATTGAGGCTCACATGACACAAAGTATTGTGCTCGGAAGGCACAGAAACAAGCGCAGGCTACAAGGCATTTGGGGTTAAAAAGAAAAAAAGATCCACTAAAGCAGGGGTCACCAACCTTTTTGAAAGTGAGAGCTACTTCTTGGGTACTGATTAATGTGAAGGGCTACCAGTTTGCCACACACACTTCTGAAATAACAAATTTCTTCAATTTAACTTTAATTATATGTTATCATTAATAATTAATGATATTCATCTATGTAAAGACACTGATTATGGCAACTGTTTCCATGGAGACCAGCTAGCACTGATCTAATATTTAATAATAAACATTTTTTAAAATATATTATCTCTAACAAATTGACACCAATGCAATTGTGATTTAAAAAAAATTGCAACAAAAAATAAAAATAGATGCAGCTTACTGGTAAGTTGTTATAGTGAGCTATTTTTAGAACAGGCCAGCAGGCTACTCATGTGGTTCCCGCGGGCACCATGTTGGTGACCCCTGCACTAAAGCTTTCTAACACTAGGTGGAGTTGTTGTAAACACTAATGTCTCATATACATGTATATCATCAGGCACCTTTACGACACAAAAAATTCTTATCTCCTCATTAATTTTTGTAAAGCCCATTTTCCTGATTTCTCCTCACCAAATCAGTGCCTATAATAGCAAACTCCTTGCGATCATGGAAGTCTGTGCCAAGCTTATGTTAGCTCAAGAGTAGAAAAAACATCAGAGACTGACAATCTGGAGCCGTCTGAAACCTGAGCTTTTTGCTCGGATCCCTTCTACAAGCATTTATCTCATTATTGAGATTTTAGTCCTGTTTAATATAAGAATCCAACTCATCTAAAAATATTTTTTTTACAGAAGTCCAAAAAAAAAGGCAGTCTAATTTGATATAATATTATAGATCTATGATCATGGTCATGCTAATTGCATTGGGGCAAGAGAAATATCTCTTTCAATGTAACACATATCTACCTGTGCAAGTGCCTGACATATAGACTCACTGGACAAAAACTAATATATGTGGAACAGATCTATAATGCTCACATACAAATACACTCTACTGGATTGAGATCTGGTGACTGAAGGCTATTTGAGCACAGTGAACTCGTCATGTTTGTGAAACTAGTTTGAGATGATCTGAACTTTGCGACATGGGGTCTGTTATCCTAGTGGAAGCCGCCATCAGAAAATGGGTACATTGTGGTCATAAAGTGATGGGCACGGTCAGGAACAATACTGAAGTTTTAATGATGTTCAAATGACACCAGCAGCTTCAACTGTTGATAGAGGGCAGGATGGGGCGATGCTTTCATGTTGACTACACCAGTGTGTTGATCAGGTATAGCCAATAAAGTGCCATGTATATATATATACATACATATACCAATACCATAAACTAAGGGGAAAAATGATAGTTTTACAACAGGCTAAACATAACAGCATGTTTGAATTTCTATTTCTGTGTTCCACATCAACATGTCGAGTACCAGTGTGTGTTACCTGGTTGTAGTGCGTTTCGCAGTAGGCCAGGCCCTTGCGTTCGTAGTGACGGTGTCCCAGGAAAGGTTTCTCACACTTAGCACACACAAAATGCTGCAAGCAAATCCAAGCCAGGCACACATAGTTAGCACAGCCACCAGTCAGTACTATTTACCACACTCAGACTGTGTTAAAGGCATCAGCACAGTCCAGCTTAGATATTATCAGAACATAAATAGATCAGTTTAAACGTTTTGTTACTGCGTCCATACAGAGAGTTGAGAAGTCGGTCACAATAGTGACCTCTAGAGGGTACTGGAAAAACATATTTTATATGTTATATCTACATCATACAGAGCAAGGTTACACTATAGTGTATTTTTCAAATAGCTGATTTTGATGGATAGTTTTACTATCCACTTTTTAAATGCGAACATTCATTTACAAAATAAATAATATACATATAGCCAGTATCTTTTTCTGGTAGCACATATAAACTCTCAGACAGAGCTCTAGATGTGACAGTACAATAAAGCCCTCTAGACACCCTTAAATGTTAAGTCAGGAAAAGCACCTCGTTTGAAATTAAGCTGGAAGTATGATCAGGCCCCAAGAAAACTTGTATACTTGTGTAACCCCTTGTATGGAGGCCGGGTGACTGTAGCCAGGCAGGGAGGCAGGGCAGTAACCAACGTAAGGCCGGTGCTTAATCCCCTCACCATATCAAAGTGTCTCTCACAATAGGCATGACCGCCTCGCTCATAAAACGGGTGGCCCTGAAACGGGCGCTCGCACACAGTGCACACATGATGCTACACGTGGAGGAGGGAAGACAGGAAAATATGCAAGGAAAAATGTAAAAATAGAGATGAAAATAAGAACAATACGCAGATACATATATGGAGGAATGAAGTATGGATAATAAAAAGTATGGCACATTCTTAAAAACACTCACTAGGATAAAATATAGATAACAGAAAGCAATAATTGTCTTTTTTCTAAGAAATCCAGCTGAGAATTACTGTGTTTGTTCTCTTTCTATAAATACAGAAAAGGAAAATAACCGAATAATACATCATTTAGAGTTAAAATAGATTTACATACAATCTGACAAATCATACTAAATGAATGAACACACTGATATATCATCTCCTTTACGTGTCTCTATTTTAAGTGAACAGATTGAGCCAAGTTAATGTAACTAAAGCTGTTTTCATAAGCTTTTCAGTTCTTTTATTATCGCACCTCCACATGCCACTGCTTGCCCATTGCATTAACCACACGGCCTTCGATGGGTCTCCTACAGGCTCCACAGATTGGGACGCCCATCTTGTCGTGGCAGGGTAGACAGTAGAGCTCCCCCTTCAGCTCCCTGGCATCAGCTGTCAGCTCCTTACTGAAAAGGTAAAAAAAAAAAAAAAAAAAAAAAAAAAAAAAACCAAAAAATTTTTAAAAAAAGTAAAAAAAAAAAAATAATACAACTAAAAAAAAC
>VURO01012533.1:14848-84681 GCA_015108175.1 Pelvicachromis taeniatus
CTTAAAGAAAAGGAAAAAAAAAAAAAAAAAAACACACAATAAAATATCCCAGCAAGTTTTACAATAATTGAAGAGTTTTCTTTAGCTGTTATTTACACACAATAAAACATATATGAATATGTATGGCTTCACACAGCTGCAGTAACACAGTCTGCCCAGCAGAGAGCAATAATAGGCCTTTCCTCTATAACTTTGTGATGATCTGAAAATGCACCTTGTTGAACAATTGTTTTAAACACATTTGACGGTGATTTTCTTTTTAATAGAAAGTCTCTGTTTACCCGCAGTTGTTGCAGTTGAAGTGATCAGGGTGGTAGGGGTCGTTCTTGAAGAGCAGAGGCTGCTCCTCAATAATGGCGTGGCACTTCTGACAGATGTACTTGCCGAGGCCCCGAGCTTTCTCTCTGTTGTGACATGGGCGGCACAGATGCCTGGTGGGACAGTGAGAGGGAGAGAAATATAGAAAGACAGATGAATACTTGTTTAGATGCTTCATCACCTAATTATGAATATTCTGGATCTTTCTATATCTGGTTTTGTCTTCAGCGATTCAAGTGAATCAACTAGAGCCTATAATTATCCTCCTTAAATCCTGCTCACAGGAGTAGATGTGTCCATGACATGTTTTTATATATTAATTGTGGCTAACACAGTGAAAATCAGGTTGGGACTTCCTCATATATAGTACTTTAAACTACTTGAAATATTTTGTTTTAGACAAAGGTGCTGCCTGGGCAGAGCTTGCAAGTAGCAGGACAAATGATGCTTGCTCATTGGTGTGAATCCACTACACATTTATCTCAGTTGGACAATAGATGGACTTTGTACTACGGGGCTGGCAAAGTTAAAACTGTTTAATATGTTCCAGCTGTGTCAGATATTTTGATTTTCACATTCAGTGATGTTGGAAGGTGTTGGGAAAAATTCAGGGCTGTTTTACATCTATGAATAAAGCTTTGGTGTAAGATTTCAGAGCTGAGCCAAGACAATATAAAAGACAGGAAGAGTAAGACAGTCTATATAAATGTCTGAAGACTTGTCAGTACCCGACAGAAAGCATTACAGAAAAAAAACCTGTAGCTTTCTATATCTGTTAAGGGACATCATTTAAAAAGAATCGCAACCAAAACTGTGGTGAACTGATGTAGATGACTGACCTCCCAGCATTCTTAACAAATCCAACATCTGCAAGCACAGCCTGGCAGATATCACAGCAGAAGCAGTCTGGATGCCAACTGTTGTTCATTGCCTTGATCACACGGCCAATAATGAACTCACCTGGGAGAAAAAAAATACGTTTAAATAGGTGCGTTCATGATCAAAAAGTTACGCAGACATTAATTGTGTCAAGAGCCACATCCTCCCTTTGAAATAGGCGTAGCAGGTAAAGAAGATGGATGGATTGCATTATTTCCCTGTACTTACCACACTGGTGGCAGCAAGGTGCAAATAACATCTGGAAGTCATGCTCGCAGTACTTCCTGCCTTCAAACTGTCGACAGATCACATTAACAGATTATAACAGTCATAACACTGATAAACAATATAATTAAAAACAGCTCATATAGCTAAAATACAACTTTTAATTATTATACTGTGTGGTTCACAACCATAGACTGTATATAAAAGGTGGATGTAGCCTTGAGATCATAAAGCAGAGATACCTGGACCCTGCATTCTTTCTAGTGTCCAGCAGGGGGCGATTCTGGTTTAAAAGCAGAAATCTGACTGTATTGGGGTTTCTTACACGACATCATCTGCAGATTGCTCGAGAGATGTTTGCCATAGTGGATGTAATACAACCACTGATTGGAGGGAAACCGACTGGCAGTGGTTACTGGAGGTTGCTGAGTCTCACTGGGTGAAACTGGATTCAAATAAAATGTTGCACTAAAAACCTCCTAGTGATTGCTTTGGTTGCTATCTAAGCCGTGCCATGGCTACCATTAGTACTTTATTGTTATCTGGAAAAACTTGCTAACTACTAGCCGAGCAGTAGTACAAGGAGTCGAGGATTTTGAAGCAAAACTGTCTGCATTTCTGGTTTGTGTTGCCCTTGCCACAGTTTCACTACAGCTTGAAGAATAGCTGTTAAATATTTGTAGACAAGTCCATCACTTCTATTCAAACTACAACTGAAGCAATATGCTTTACCTCAAAGCAATCAGTTTGGAGGTTTTTGCCAACCGGTCGGGAAATGTAACATTTCCCTTACTGACAGGTGGCTTAAAGGGTTCACTAACCAGTCTATAAGTTTTAGACAATATTTTCCAGCCAACTGTCATAAACCTCAAGCAACAACTTGCAACCACATGCTTCACTAGTTTCAAGTCAGGTAAGGTACCATTCAGAGTGAAATTAATGAAAAAGTACATATTTTGAATGAGGAGTTGCTACCGTATGAGTGCACAGTGTCATTGTTTCTCAGTTGGATCCATCCTTCGAAAACAAATAAGATGGAGACAACTGAAATGCCTAAACTGACTTCACGCACCACTGGGTAATCTCTCATCTCACTGTCTGGGTGTAACAGCAGTGTCATGACTGAGCTTTCTAAAGGTTAATCTCGATGAGTGACCGCCACAGTTTATATATTATTATATCGTGAATGTGACTGGAAACACTTATAGGCTACAATCCAGTAACAGGCGTGACAGAAAATAGACCGTCTAATGACGACAAATGACAATTTATCGTCATTAGACGGCAAATTAAAGGATATGCAGGAACAGAAAGAGGGGGTAGGGGTCAAGTAACAGAAGGGATGTTTCAATCAGTCCGGCAGGTTGAATTAAACTCACACTGTTGTAACCCAGTTTTAGAATATAAAAAGAATAAATAGGTATTTGTGTATATTTCTTTGTATACATTTTCATTTTATGTAGCTGTTTTTAAACTTTATATTAAATCTCCCTTTTAAAACAAGAGTTTTATTATCATTCTTATCAAAAGTATTTTTGTTTACAGTTAATACGTATTAACTGACATTGCAGTGATGAGCAAAAGCTGACAAAATGACAAGAATTATAGTACAATCGTCAAGGATGCACATGTTGTAAGGCGGATACCGATGCTGATATTTTGCCATTTTGCTATGTAAACAAAAAACAAAAACAAAGCAAAAAAATCATTACACGTTCCTCATTTATTACCAGCCAGTATTTACTAACACACACTGGGGTGGCTAATCTTTATCTGAGTATTTATAGGAGCATGTAGCATAAGGAATGACATTGAACATCCTTGGCTTTGATGTTTATTTACTGATCAGAGCTGACAGGTTCTCTGGAGCTTGCCGGAGAAACATCTGGCCCTGTGTCAAGTAAGCAAACAGTTTACTGGAAGAGAGCTTCTAATAATCCAATAATGCTTTAAGGTTGTGCTCACCCTTCTTTATTTACTTTAACGGGACAGTTTCCTTACACTAAACATTGATCTAAATATATAAAGAAGGCCAATTTATTGTTAAGCTGCACTGTAAAGCTTTGTTAGGCACGTCTAAACCTATCGGAGTAATTTTTCAATTAAGCTATAAAAAGTTGACACAATTAGCAGGTGTTTATTATAATGCACAAAGTTGTCAGGTACTCCATCATGCATATTTTATGGGATTAGTAAAGAACAACATGTTACCTCATAGAAGAGCCCCTCTGGGAATTGCTGGAAACACTGGGCACACACAAAGCACTGTTCATGGTAAAGTTCCCCGTTGCTGTTCACTATCTTCTCCACTGGGTCAAAGCCACTCTTGCAGCGTTCACACATGGCATTGGCCAGTGCATTGGCCATGTTGCTGAGGAGAAGAAAAATAAAATTAAAATCAAGGACAAAGTATACTTCTGTAGTTAAAAGATTAGTTTATATAAACCTTTACATATGAAATGATCATTTTAAAAAGCTTTCGCTACTGAAGCAAAACTTAGTTTCGCTCAAGATATTATTGGTTTCAAACAAGGGAGACAAACTAAAGTTACTGCTCATCCATCCAAGAAATGTGAGTGCATCCACTAACATGGATTAATACAGAAAACAAAACAAAACAGAATAGATGTGGTCTATTTTTTTCAAAAGGTTGAAAAGGTTGTCCAATTATCTGTGCATTTAGTTAATGGGAGGTTGTGTATCCCCTTTGTGTATTCCCACTCTGTTCCTTGTCCTTGGTCTCCATGTTTTGTCTTCTGTCTGTGTTAAGCTCGGTTGTCTTAGTTTGGGTCTAAGTGTCAGTCTATTCCTGTTTTATTTTGGTGTCTGTTCCTCCCTGTATCTTGTGTCTAGTTTTACTTCCTCCTTAGGCATCATGTTAGTTATTTCCAGCTGTGTTCCCACCTGTTTTCCATACTCTTATCCTGTGTTTATATATATCGCCTCAGTTTTCCCTTGTTTTCTGTCGCTTCTTCTCTCATGGTAGCATTCTCCCTCACACTATCTTTGTTAAAGGGTTATTTCTATCCCTTGTTCTTTGGCTTGGGTTATTTAGTACTTTTAGTTTAATAAAACCAGTTTTTAGCTTAGTTTAATCCTCTTATTTCCAAGTACTGCATTCTGGGTCCAACTCTGCCAGCCACACAGCCAGTCCTGACATTGTTTTACTGCTGAACTGCTAAAAACACAACTGTAATGCATCACCGGGGGTGGGCCCCAGGCTAATATTGCCTTATGTTGCAAAAACCGGTGCCAGAACATGCAGCGCATTATGAGGCACACCCCAAAAATACAAAAAACAAAAAGAATTATTTACAATCTTTTCTTCTATCTACCATCACATCTGCAAAATTTGTCACTACACACAGTAAAAAACCCCAAACTTTTAGTTCATTTCAATAAAAATAAAATCTGACATCTGAACAGCTGGCACACAGCTGGATGTTTTGATTTTAATTTACAAAATGAAAAACAAGCCAATCTCATCTGGCAATAGGCAAACTATGCTCTCCCTCAAACTGAATGAATCTATTATGAAAAATGTGCAACACATCTGTCAAACAGTCAGCTAAAATTTACAGCATCTAGTTTTTAGAGCTGTTGACAAGTTTTGGCCATGCTATCATCTAATAGTTGGCTGATTGGTCTTATGTGCATCTGACCAATCTCTATTTATTCCTAAAGGTACGATTTGTTAGACTGAGCAGAGATCTGTCCGAATGAATCTGCACAATTCGCCACAATCTGATCCTGCATATTGTCATAACTCTCCAAACTCACTTCTGTTACAAATTATACTCACACTGAACTTCTGCACTACTTTCATCTCGAGCTCAAGCACAGAAAGCATCTAAATGCCAAAACTGCAACATTCAGTATTAATTAATAAATAGCATATGCCCTCCTGCTCAGAATAACAACACCCCCTTAACACTAAAGACAAACTGGAGGTAAATGGGAATGTGCAGACATTTACAGAGATAAAGGAACAACGACAAGGGAATAGCGGGACTGTCCCGGCTTCGCGGCTTTGTTTTAAAGGTCACAATACCACAGTGTATCTAAGCAACAGAAGTACGCACACAAGGCCGTTGAAGGATGTTTATGGAGTGATGCCATCTGTTCATTTAAACTCACACCAACTTGGGAATTATAAAGAATTCCATAAACTTCAAGACATTTTAACTAACTGTTTAGGGCTTTAAACTGGTCATCATTCCAAATGTCTGCCAAATGGCTGCGGGGTACATCAAACGGGTAGAGTTACTGGAGGTTCTTTTAACATGAACACATTGAAACAAGATGTTTCCACTCCTCACATGCTTATCAGACACATATTGTTTTATATGCCCTGTCTGGGCTGATATCAAACACACTGAGAGCCCTGCCCTGTCCACAGGCTTGGTGGGAGGAAGTGATACATCCCTTTGGCATTTCCACCCTGCTATCAGCTTCTAGCACTCTGTGCGAGGCAAAGACAAGCCAGAGATGCAGCTCGTTTTTTTTTCATTAAACCTAGTGTAATCAATGATAATCCCACTCTTTTTACGGTAAAAAAAAAATTCTCACCCGCTTCGGCATGAACTGCTCATATAGACAAGTCAAGAGAGGGCCAAATGATTTTCTGATACAATTAGAATGTGCCCAGATTTCTTAAAACTCACCTGTTAGGCCCACAGTAAATATAAAGGAGTCTGGCTGTTATCAAAGTGAGCAGATGGAAGAAAATCATATGTGTTATGAGCACATTGATTTGTTTCCTCTACTCTGCCTTCTCTGGTCTCCATTGATCTTCAGGTCTTCGGATTTGATTTTATAACATTTTCTCATTCTTCTTATATCTTTAATATTAAAAGAACTTCTGACCATGCAATGGTAAATTTCTGCTTTTCTTAGAATGATTTCAAGACAGATTTACAAATAAGAATGATCTTATTACACTGGTGAATGCTCACAGTAAATATGGTCAAAGTTTTAAATAATGAAGTCAGCACATGTGCCAGTAATCCCCGTGAGCCAACAGCTCGGTTTCCTGACTCGGCCCCGTATGATGTCATTGAGAATGGATATTCCTAACATGACCATGTTGGGCTGTGAGCAGAGAAGCCCCACCCACCTGCTGTTCAAACCTTTTGTTTGCTAGGGGCAGCCAGTCAGAGAAAAGTTGGCTTAAAGGGAGGGGCAGCCTCAAAGATAGAGCTAAAAAGACTTGTCTGTGGAAGAAATGACTGTCTTAGCATATGAAAAATAAATGCTATATTGAAAAGGTCCACTTCAATGTTTTACACGACTGACACGGCTTTTGCTTTCTTCAAAACTAAATTTTCTGTCTCTAGCTATTGACTGCTTCCTGATGACAGGCCTCTAAGCGTCCTTTGGAGAAACCTGTGGGTGACCCTACATTCACGCTTTCCCACATGTGATGATGTACCCTGATCAGTCAGAAATAAAGTATGTATATTTAGCCTTCCTGTGTTTCAGGCACACATACTTCAAATGCCAGCTAGCATATTCTGCTTTGCATAACAACTCCCCCCCCTTGGCACAAAAATAACTCTTCCAGTGTGCTCACTAGTGTGTAATGCTCAGAGCTATCCCTGCACAAACATGGCACCTAAGGAAGCTTAAGCTGATAAAAACCCAGTAAATAAATCAGAATTCTTCACATTCTGTAACACGGCCATAAGCTCGGGGTTAACACACTAATGCTACATCAGCGAATGAGCAGAGCAAAGTCTTTAACCCACAATTCCTCTGTCATAATCCCTTTTTGTCATCATACAGCCAGGCAAAGAAGAAAACTCTTTAAGTCCTGTCGAGATTTTTAAACTAAGGTGTGATATTTTGGTGGTGGAACAGCTACACACCTAAAGGCACAATTTGCACATTCAACATGATACACTGAGGTATATCTTTTCGCACTACACTCACAGAATTTCTGTGGTTAGAAGTCTCCAAGTCACAGTAAAATCATACTGCTGATTTACTTACTAGCGAGCATAAAAATCACAAAACTCCTTGTAGACTTTCACATCACTCTTCCGCCTCTGTGATTTAGACACGGGGACCTCATCCTCTGCTCCATCTCCTCCACCACCCTGAAGCCTCTGATGGTAGCCGTTCATCTCGCTGTGAGGACCGTGGTGTACGGCTTCTCCATCTTCAGGTATCGATGGAGGCATTCCACGTCCGTTCATATCCATGCTTATCTGACTTAACAGCAATAGTCCGTCTACCGCCGGCTCAAGGGAAGTGCTATTAAAAGTCCTTACAGTCCAGTAAAAATGCTTTGGGATGCTTCAGTGTTCGTTTCCAGCAGCAAGAATGCAGTAGGCAGTGAGAGCTAATCCACATAGCAAGAAGGAGAGCAAAACACCAATCACACTACGCTGGGAGTAGTCTCTTGCTCTCTCTCTCTCTCTCTCTCTCTCTCTCGCTCTCACACACACACACACACACACCCTCTCTCATGGACATACTCCCCCCCTTTCTCTCACTCCCCCATCAAGTCTCAACACACACACACTTTGCCAAACTCGCTGTCTATTCTTGGGCAGGTTACTGAAATTGAAAATCCCACCCTGACGCCTGTCCAGGCAGAGGTCACTGTGTCAGATTGCACACAACACACATTATATAAACAGTCTTTGCCAGATATCTCCTGCTATCAATCTGTGTGTGTGTGTGTGTGTGTGTGTGTGTGTGTGTGTGTGTGTGTGTGTGTGTGTGTGTGTGTGTGTGTGTGTGTGTTAAACAGCTGGAGCTCTCAGCTTTCTGGAAGATCTAGCAATGTGGCTCCAACTCAGGATTGCGCAAAGTGGGAATCTCAGACAGCAAAGCAAAGAGCCTAAAAGAGTCCAGTACAAACCAGGAACAGAGAGAATAACAGTGTAACAGATTACTGTTTATTTCATCTCATGTAAGACATCACTGGATAAACACACTTGTGAAAGAATCCAAGCAGCAGCGTGTTCAACAAGCCAGCAGGGGCCGGACTTGAATGTCTAATCATCCCCTTTATATGAGGTAAGTAAGTTACAGATGCAGGAACAACAGAAATGACTTTAATTTGAATGCAATTCCCTTTGTTATTATTATTATTATTATTAATAGTATTAGTATACACAAGCATCCCTGTTTCTTCCTTTTCCAGCTGTTGTGTTGTTGTGCAAAACCATGTGAAAATCTTGCAAAACTCTGTCCAAAAGTATTATCAATACAAGCTGCCTCGCTGAGTCAGAATCCTTGAACACTTTCATACACACTGTTTCCAAAAACACCTTTTATGAATTGCTTTTGGCCTTAAAAGACTCGGCAAGATTCAAGCTTGGATTCAACTGGGAAAATGGTAAGAATCTTCTCCAATATCAGTCTGAAACATCAGAAGCTGTCTAGGGCTACAATTATACATTTGTTAATCATCTTTCTAGCCTATATTGGGCCAAATCAAGGGCATTCCTTTAAAGACACAATTCTCTTTGATAGCTCTTTATGTGGCTACACTAAGCTGGCATCTCAAATTAATGACCACTTCCCAAACCATCAAAACAACACCAGGCCATATCCGCAAATACGCTCCCGTGATGCAAACATGTTTGAGTCTCCACACTGGAGAGCAGCCAGTGTGTTAATGCTGCAGGAGTAAGGGATGACTGATGATTGCTTAAAACTGTAAAGCATCAGCACCAAGATGTTCTAGTCCCATGTGTCATTAGGCGTCCAGCTGAAACATGTCGGAGTCCTTCAGTATAAGTCTTCTACATGACTCCATTCTACAAATAGACACCCAGTGGAGCCTCGACTCCAAACTAGGTGCTGGCAGCTGCTGTTTTGTGTCTGTGTGCGAGAGAATTTGTATACACGATAGAGGCCAACTCTGCCTCCAGGGTAGAGGAAGGCTACATAACTTCGCATTCAAAGTCTTTTACCTACATTTATTTCTTGCTTGTTTTTAAATGCATCATAGCTGTAGATTTTTTTCATGCCTCTTCTCTATACCAACGCATAAACCTATTATAGGGATGCTCATGACTAGGTGACTGGTACTCTTGTTAGGCAGCACCACAGATACTAACTGGTTTAAAGACACTGTTCATAATTTATTCAAGTAAGATAGTAGTTTAACAGTGACTGAAAGATCTTACGAAACCACTGGCCCACAGAGAAGATGCCTATCTGTGATAGGAAGATGTAAACGACTGAGAAATTAAGCAACGTAAACTTAACAAGGTAGAGCAGATCATCTGCTAATCGTAAGGTTGCCAGTACCAGAAGCCTTAAACCTACATTTTTTTCTATCCAGGAATGGGCGTGTCCTCTGGTTGCAAAAAAAAAGAGTTTCTTATGAGTTTATGGTCTCAGTTGTTAGTTTTAAGCTTGCTGAATAATATGTAGTGTAAATAACTTTTTTGATTAAGGTAAAGAAAAGAGGGATAAAGTAGGGTATACTTTCCTGTTTTACTGATAAGTGGCTCCTAGTCATATTTACCCCTCATGTGTCATGCCTGCTTTCAAAACATCAATATGGTGAAAAAGCTCAAGGCTTCGCAACAAGACTGTACTTAACAGTGGGTGACATCTTTGTAGGTATTAAGGTTGGGCAATTGGATGAATATATTGACAATTGATTCTTTTTACAAGGACGATTTATTTATTTATTTGCTCATGAGTAAGTTCGCAAATAATGTTGGTTGACGCTAATAGAAGCAGTCAACAGAAGTAAATAATAGTGCTGTTTTAACGGCACCATCCTTCAGCTGCAAGCAAATGCACCCTCCTCAGAGTGCGCCCGAATGCAGCAGCAATTCATTTACTCAAACTTATAACGGAAAGAAAGAACAGCAATGGCCTGTGTTCAGAAAAAAACAAAAACATTTCATTTAAATAAAAAACCCACAATGGCGGGGAGGGAAACAAAGAGAAAATCGCTTCTTTTCGTTCGTTGCAGTTCCAGTGCTTATCTATCGTACACACTCGATGAAACAATAAATTAAAAATTAAACAAAAAGTAAGTTAAAAATCAAAATGTCTATTCCAGCAATCATAAAAAACATCTCTGATGTAAAGTTAAGTCTTTTGCGCAATTTGGCGCATCTCAAATAAATAAATAATCCACAAAGTAGCTTTAAAAATACTGAAACAAACATGAAAAGAAGGTAAAATATTCCATCCATCTTCTTCCGCTTATCCGGGGCTGGGCCGCATGGGCATCAGCCCAAGCACAGAAGCCCAGACCTTCCTCTCCCCAGCCTCCTCCTCCAGCTTGTCCAAGGGAACACCAAGTTGTTTCAGGCCAGCTGAGAGACATAATCTCTACAGCGTGTCCTGGGTCTGCCCCGGGGACTCCTTCCGGAGGGACATGCCCGGAACACCTCACTCAAGAGGCGCCCAGGAGGCATCCTTGTCAGATGCCCGAACCACCTCAACTGGCTCCTTTCGATGTGAAGGAGCAGCAGCTGTACTCTGAGCTCCTCCCGGATGGCCGAACTTCTCACCCTATCTCTAAGGGAGAGTCCAGCCACCCTTCGGAGGAAGCCCATTTCTGCCGCAATCTCGTTCTTTTGGTCACTACCCACAGCTCGTGACCACAGGTGAGGTTAGGGACGTAGATCTTCTAGAGCTTCGCTTTTCTACTCAGCTCTCGCTTCACCACAACAGACAGGTATAGCGTCCACATCACTGCAGCCGCAGCACCAATCCATCTGTCGATCTCCCTCTCCCTTCTCCCGTCACTCATGAACAAGACCCTGAGATACTTCAACTCTTCCACTTGGGGCACTCCACCCTTTTCCGGCTGAGGAACATGGCCTCAGCCGTGTCATGAGGCCATGAGGAACATGGCCTCGGCCTTGGAGGTGCTTGATTCTCATTCCCACCGCTTCACACTCGACTACAAACTGTTCCAAAGCGAGCTGGAGGCCATCACCTGATGAACCCAACAAAACCACATCATCCGCGAAAAGCAGAGATGAGATTCTGAGACCACCCAAGTGAAAGCCTTCTGCCACTTGGCTATGCCTAGAAATTCTGTCCATAAAAATTACGAACAAAATCTGTGACAAAGAGCAGCTCTGGTGGAGCCCTTCACCCACCAGGAACAAGTCCGTCTTATTGGCGGCTATGCGGACCAAGCTCTTGCAATGGTTGTATAAGGATCGAATGGCCCGAAGCAATGGGCCAGACACCCCATACTCCCAGCGCACCCCCCACAGGACACACCGAGGGACACAGTCGAATGTCTTCTCCAAGTCCACAAAACACATGCAGACTGGTTGGGCAAACTCCCATCCACTCTCAAGTATCCTTGAGAGGATAAAGAGCTGATCCAGTGTTCCACGACCAGGACGAAAACCACATTGTTCCACATGTATAAGAGGTTCGAAGATTGTATCAAATATTCCCTCCAAACCAAAGTTATAAATTCTTTGACAGGAAACTTTATCAGGTTTTAGCAACAATTGGAAACGTTTTTCATACATGCCAGTGGATCGTCTTCTCCGTCTACGACCTCCTCGCTGAGGTAACGGTCCATTTCTATCTGCGCCTTCTCCTCCAGTGTGCAATTTGGCAATTAGTTCGTCCATGTTTGGATTCTTTCTGTGTTCTAAACGCGCAAATCAGTCCGCGCATGATTACATTGCTCTGCGCATGCGTGAATATATCTCCTATCGTCAGTTTTTGGACTAATGATTGTCGGTTGGAATATTTTTACATAACGCCCAACCTTAGTAGGTATGTCTGAACAATCTGGTTGTCATCAAAAGACAAAGCCTGGATTCATATATAGATGACATAACCAGCCACACATATCACCGGGCACTATTTAAAGCCTCGAGAGCTTTTTCAGAAAACAGCATTGTCTACCATAATGTCACGTGCTTTGTGCGGGGAATCTTAGCCACTTGGAATCAGTATTGAGTGACCGGGGCACAATGGACACAGGGTGGGTACTGAACAGGAAGCTTTCCTGATTACAGTCACAGCACAGTGTTCCACCCTAAAAAATGAAAGACTTGAATAAACAATTACTCAAGTTCTCTGGTGCCCAGACTGACAACAGTTGTTTTTGTAAGTTGGGTATTTTCTAACCATAGTGTCAATTTTAAAATATTGAATCTGCCAATATTGAAACCAGAAAATTCAATTGTTGTAACTTTTCTTCTCTAGACATTATTTAAAGACCAAAGAAGTGACTTCACCCCAGAATAGAGTTTGTCATTATGTTTAGATCTGAGGGGATGAAACCGCTCCTCCACACAGGACTTTCTGTCTTAGACTGCTGAAGCATCCGAAACATAAAACCGACACAGTTTTGTTGCTCTACACATGTCAGATTGGAGAGTTAGCATATAGTCTGATCCCAGCACTCAGCCAAAGAGCTTCTCAATGTTAGTGAGAGAGAGAGAGAATATGAGTATTCTCTCTCTCTAAGAACATCAACCTGAGCTTAAATTTGGCTACAGCAACTGTCAGCTAAATGTCTCTGGTGTGTTCCTTTAGGAGGACAAGATTTTTAGGCTTCATTCACTCCTTGTTAAATCTGACGTAATAGTGTCAGGCACTACAGAGGGTTAAAAAAAGATACTCTAATACCGGGATCAGTGTAGCTGGTCTTCCAGATGTTAAAATCAAATAAATAATCTATAATCTAATAATTCTATCCATAGAAAATTTTCCAAATACAATTACCGTTTCTTTAAGATTAAACACAAAAATGCTCAGCATTGTTTTAATTTTAGACATGAACAAAGATGTTAAAAAACTATTTAAAAAGTAAAGACAAGATGGAAAAAACAACCTCTAACCATGTCATGAGTGTTGATGTTGCACAGTTTGCCCACCAGAGGGCACTACACAACGTCCCTAATGGCAACAGAATGAATGAGCAGAGTCAGAGTTATCTTCATAAACGAGTAATCCAAGACTTTTTTACTGACATGTTCCCTGTTGGCAACATGTATTTGGAAGAAACACAAAACCAAACCGAGTGGCGAGTCAAGTTTAAATGTGTAAATAAATAACTAAATAGCATAAAGTATACAATTTAGTTTTAAGCTAACATTAGCAACACTTTTCACTAAAATTATACATTAAGGGTCAATGTACGGAGTGTCGCGAGGGACATTGGAGAGGAAAAAGAATGAAGATAAACTTTTGCAAGATCCCCAGTTACTTTTGTGAGATCTTGCAAAAGTAACACAGGAGCAAGATCCTGAGTAACATTTGCGAGGTCTCACAAAAGTTTTGCGGGATCTCACAAAAGTTCATCTTCATTTTTTTTCTCTCCAACGTCCCCTGCGGGGCTCCATATCAATGAGTGTGGTACAGTGTCAACATCATCATAGCAGGGCGAAAGCACTGAAAAAGGAGAGTTTTGCAGTTTTGTGAATTATGTAATCTATATTTTGTTTTGTGGTTTGAATTGTTTGCCACAAAAAAGAAAAATCATGTACCTTAGCATATCCTCAACTAAAACCTCAGCTCGCCAGCGTGAATCATCCTTTCTACATGGGAGAACATGGGACACCCAGGATAGTGTGTCCAGCATTAGCTTGAAAGAGTGCTATAAATGACCAGTGGTAATAAAAGTCTGCACAGGGGGAATCACTGGAGGGTTCACAGGTCAGGTTCCAATCAAATGACCTCGGCTAGTCTCCAACTGTCGGGAATATTTAGACATTAGATAAAAAGGATAACAGATTTTTTTTTCCTTTATGTTTTCTGTGTGCAGCATTTGAGACCTTTTCTTTTTATAAAATGTAAAACAACTCATGAATTATAGACAAGAAAGACAAGAATCATCAGCAGTCTTGGTGTGTAAAATTATATAAAACAAAGTAAACAAATTATTTATTTCAGAATTTGTTTTTTGCAAAAGGAACATTAGATGTGCTGAACCAACATTTTATCCCTTTATAAAGCTGATGTTTAGATGTGCACTTTTTTGACTAGCTTATCCAAAGAGCCTCAGTGATCAGGCATAACATTATGAAGATCTGCCTAAAATTGTGTTGGTCCCCCTTTTCCTTCTAAAACAGCTCTGACCCATCGAGGCATGGACTTCACTAGACCCCTGAATGTGTGCTGTGATTTCTGGCACCAAGGTTTTAACAACACTGATCAGTCAGGTGGGGCCTCCATGCATTGGACTTGTTGGACCCACACAGTCAACAGATACCTAACTGGATTGAAATCTGGAGAATTTGGCAGCTAGGTCAACACCTCAAACTCATTGTGCTCCTCAAATTGTTTCTGAAACATTTCTGTTTTGTAGTAGATCATGTCATTATGTTGAAAGAGGCTATAGCCATCAGGGAGTACTCCAATGGTTCCGATCTACTATTAGATTAGCATTGCTTAGGTTTGTGGTACGTGTCAAACTAACATCCAGGTAGATGACAGGACCCAAGTTTTCTCAACAGAACATCGTCCACACTGCCTTCTTCCTACAGGGCATCCTGGCACCAGGTAGGTTTTTAATCTTAAGATGGAACCTAGCCAGATTTGGGTGTTTTTATATATATAATAACAACACAGGTCATTTATTCTTACAATATAATACAAAGCATTTATTTTTAAATGTTTATTACTGTAGGCTTAACTGGCCTCTTTCTGCAGGTACGCTTTAAAAATGGTATCAGCAGCAGTCCTGATTCCTCTCAGCTGATGCAACACAAGGAGTCTCAGACCAGAGAAATTAATCAAACACACCCCCTGTAACATACTCGCAATGTCAACAGCAGCCATGGAAACACAATCTCCTTCAGCAAAACCTTTGGCACCGAGTCAAGTGTACACACACCAGCACAAGCGTAGAAGTGCACATGAACATGCAAAACTGAGTGAATTGATGAGTGTGCAAACATAATTCATGGCTAACATTTCCTTTGTTTTGGGCGTTTTGTCCTGAGTGCCACTTTGACCTCCACTATCAAATGTTCAGTCCCACGTAACTGCCCAGGACGTGAAAAACACACAAAGCATAACAGCAACATGTCACATGCTCTTTGTTATTAGTGCTGAGTTACTAGCAAGTTGCAATCTTCATCTTCCTTTAAAGATTATTTAACACCACCCCATCCCAATAAATATGAACCAATAACTAATCATTACATGTAACAAATAAATAATTTTTAAATAACAGATTTATTAGACATAGTTATGCATGTTTTTTGGTTTGGAAAATTTAAATCTAATCTAATCTTTGAAATTGCGATCTTTGTTTTCTTTGTCAACATTTCAACTGCCCCACCTAATTCTGATGACGGCTGGAAGTGTGGGCGGATCTATCTGCAGGGCCGGAAGGTAAGGGGTGGCTATGCCCATGGACGCCAGAGACTAAAATGTGGCCACCCCTGAAGCCAAACCACCAATAGTGAAGTATGAGGTTATGCACATACTCATAAAACTTAAGTTAGACTAGTACTGTTCTTCAAGCAGAACCTTAACTGGGAATTAACTATTATTCCCTCACACCAGTACATGAGTCGTCATGGGATTCATACCTGTATAAACAAATGATTAAGAAATCAAATAACAAAAAAGAAAAGATTAAAAACTGTTTCCAGCCAAACCTTTAATCAGTTTGATAAGTGTTTCCTTCTTTGTATGTTTAATGATTCATTTTGCTCTTCTGATTTGCTTGTTAATGTTCTCTATTATCAGCTTTACATACACCATCTGCTTCATTTCGGTTCTGTTGAAAATTTATTGGACAAGTCTGGCACCAAAAATAGGTCAGAAAATTAAGAATAACCCGCCACTGTTAAATCCTGTAGCACTGTTTCATTGGTTATATTTCTCTCTGAAATATAAAAATGATCTCTCTCCCCCTTGGATGCCTCAGAAATGGAAGCAGAGCAACTAGAGTTTCGGCCTCAACTAAACTTTTTTTTGTGTGTGTGGGTTGGTTTTTTTTGCATCCAACATCAACATGGAGGAGAGGAAGGCACTCACATCACTTAGTAACGACAATAACATTATCATCCTTACAGCAGAAGCAGACAAGGGTAGGTGGACGGTTGTACTAAACTAGAAAGACTATCGTGAGAATTTGTAGTTACTGCTCAGTGACAAAAATACTTATGAGGCCCCGAAACAAGACCCAGGAAGTGGTTATAGGAAGAGGGTGATAGATTGTCTGAAGCAGTTAGAACAAGACAATGCTACTGACCGGACCTCATACCACAGGCTATACCCAGGGGAATCTACACCAAGTCTGTATGGTTTACCAAAGATACATAAACAGGGTGTACCTTTAAGCCCAATTGTCCGTGTGAGCAACTCGGTCACCTATAACATCTCAAAGTTTGTGGCTTCGATGCTCAACCAGTTGGTAGGAAGCTCTGAACACCACATCCAGAACACCTTGAATTTTGTTGAGAAGGTGAGACATGTCATTATGGAGGCAGATGAAACAATGGTCTTGTTACATCTCTCTTCACTTGCATTCCAGTCACGGAAGCGTTTGAGGTAGTTCGTAAGAGATTAGAGGATGATCCCAACCTCAGCAACAGGACCACTCTCAGCACTGACCAGGTGTGTTTTGGAACGGTGTCTTAATTCCACCTATTTCACATACAAGGGTCAGCACTACAGGCAGAAACATGGGCGTGCCATGGGTTCCCCAGTTTCACCCATTGTGGCCAACTTGTACATGGAAGAAGTGGAAAAGAGGGCTCTGTTATTCTACCCTGGAGCACCACCAAGTCATTGGTTCAGGCATGTGGATGACACCTGGGTGAAAGTCAAATCTCAAGACGTACCACAATTCACTGACCACATTAACTCGGTGGACCAACACATCAAATTCACCAGGGAGGAAATGAAAAGTGGCAGGTTAGCCTTCTTAGACTGTGAGATTTCCGTCAGTAATGGGGGACATCTGAAACCTGATGTGTACCGGGTGTCATCAGGATGCTACAACACAGAGCGAACACCATCCCCACAGACACAGAAGAAGAAGAACGGCCAGGGAAGAAGAACATCACATCAAGAAGGCCCTGAGTAAATGGGGTTATCCCAGTTGGGCATTTGTCAAAGCTGGGAAGGCACCTAAAGAAAGCTCCAGCCGATCCAGGAGAGAAGGACAACTGCTGCCCAAGCAAAAACTGGAGGATTGCCAGGATTTATACATCGGAGAAACCAAACAACCTCTAGCAAAGCAAAGAGCTACCTCGTCAGGCCAGGACTCCACAGTCTATTTACACCTACAGGCCAGTGGACACTCTTTCAATGATGAGGATGTACACATCCTGGACAGGGAGGAGTGCTGGTTTGCTGGGAGTCAAGGAGGCCATTTATGTGAAAAGGGAAAGACCATCTCTCAGTCGAGGAGGGGGCCTAAGGGTACATCTTTCATCATCTTAAAATGTTGTGATTTCAGCCATTCCCCAACCCAATGCACTATATTCATATAAGCTGTCTGTGACAGTGTGTTTGAATACGAGAATTTTGCCTGTTAAGCACAGTGGCCCTGCTGAGTCTGATGTTATTGAATCACCAAAGGTTTGATTTTAATTTAGCTGTGTAAATGCTAATTGCACTGCCTACAGGGCTGTGCAGTGTTACAGAGCGAGGACAAAACTTTTTTTTTCGTTTCGACTTGACACACTTCTGAAGAGAGCCCTCTTTCTGGCCGCATTCCACACATTGCTGCATTCCACATACGACTCAGCATCTCACACACACTCACAGAAACACACACCAGAGGAGAGCGAGAGAGAGAGAAAAAACAGACAACAACTAAAACTGATGTTATCATATTGTAAAAACCAATATTGCAAACGTCTGTACATGTACACATCTGTTGCTGCTGCTGCTGCTGCTCACATTACTCACAGGAATTCAACCATCAACCGCAATATTTACTGTTCAAACACCACAGAAAATATCACCTTATCCATCCATGTTAATACGCAACACATCGGTAAGTACTTTTCTTCAAAGAGCATATAGTAGAGATAAGTATCTGTAGTAACACCAGATACCAGAATTGTTATTTTATGTGAGCCGGCGAGTCAGTGCTGATTATAAGGAAGCTGATAAGTTTGACAACACTTGGACCCCACACTAAAAATCAATGTTTGTGAACCGAGATTAAACCCTAAAAGAAACATCGGACAAAGACTTCAAAAACAGATTTGAAGAAGTTAATCATTTGCTAACTTGCCAAACACTTCTGTACGCACACTGCAGTACTTGATATGACCTTTGGAGAACCTGCACACTGTTAATGGTTTCTTATTGAAGCGCTAAGTGTCATTGTTGAGCCATTAAAAACTATTTACATGTGTGAAAGCCAAAGCGGGCTCAATGCCCCGAGTAGGCCACACTTACTAAAAACTGAGTGCTACAGACTGACGGACACAGTCAATACAACGCACACTATGAGACAAGAACATTATGTGCATAAATCGTTATTTCTCACTGTAAATGTGACAGTTTGCACCCACCTGTAGCTGTCCCAAGCCAAACTCTCGCTGACATGTCCATTGTCTGGTTTTTCCTTCCTTCGCCTGTACAAATCTGAGTTTGACAACTCTTTGAGCCTCAAAGAGTTCATCTCCCCCTTTGCCTTGCTTTCTCTCTCTCCTTCCCTCCCTCTCTTCCTTCCTGCCTCTCGGCGGCTGAAAACACCCAGTCCCCAGCACGAAACGTTGAGTCTCGTCTCACTCCGGCTCTTGTCTCTCACATACACCTCCGGGGCTCACACCCTTGAGCACACAGAGGTGTGGTTATGTGGTTAAACACCTATCAAAGAAGACATGCTCCCCCTCCTCCTCCTGCAGCAGGTACAAGGGGGGAATGCATCACAGGAAGGAGGAGACAAAAGAAGAAGAAGAAGAGTCCTCGACCTTTCTGCACTGTCAACGCTGTCTCTGTTCGCCTCCTACATCTCTCTGCCTCAGCGCTCTCTTTACAGCGTATACAAGCTGGAGAAGAAAAGGCACGAACAGCTGATGAGAAGAAGAAGATGATTTCTTTTCTCACACTTAGAATACAAGTATACAACGGCAGAGTGTGAGTGCCTTATCTATAATTCTGAAGAAGGCCTTACTGTCAGAGCTTTAAAGTAAAAAATGTCAGTGTTGCTATTAAGAATTTGTAGATGTTGTTCATAAAAAAAATTGTAAAAACCTACTTTATTATAATTGATGACAGTAATATAAGAAGGATTGAAGTAAATATATAAAATTAGATTTAAACTGCGCACGACAAAAGCACAGAACAACCTCACGACACTATGATCTCCTAACGGCCAAACTTCAAACTTCTTGTACTTTGGAACGCCGTAAGCACCAGCGCTGATATCTGATCACGGGTACACGGGTCGGTACGCACACTATTTTCACGGCTTCGGCTTCTCTTTTGTAAACTGAAAATAATTTCCCAGCAACAAACAACAAACTATTGAGAAAAAACAAAATGTCACTCTATGAATAATTCATCACAGCACTATGTGGGAACGCTTATGTGGGAAGCGCTCCTCTCAAGCGAACACAAACCACAACAGATACTCAGGCGTAGACCTCTCAAAACACGAAGATGTGATGTCATCAAAGAACGGGTTCGGTACACAGCGTTCACAGCCATCAACTGTCTACATGCGCGCTCTGTCAAGGAAGCTCCCTCACACAGAGCATTTCCTGAGGTATAAAGATGAGGTGTGCTTTACTTCTTGCTCTGCGTGTTTATATGTGAAAATGTGCAGTCAAGCGATCACATGCATATTTCTTTGTCGTCCTTGAAGCCCCCTGATCCTGCTGCGCTTTGCCACAGCGCTCACGTTACATCTTGTATGAAAAGGTGGGAAGGTTGTCTTTAGCTAAAAGAAGACAGCAGGTGTTTATTTAAAAGACTAAACTGCACAGATGGCCTCTTTACCTCTGCTCTGCGCCTACATTTAAATACTTAAATGTCTGGTGGCAGGGCACACTATTAGCTGTTACTCTTATTCACACTTAACATGGAAAAAATTTAAATATTTTACTGCCTACAAGACAAATATAAGGTTAGGTTCTCTTATTTCATTGGAGGGTTTTAAAAGGATCTATTTATGTATCTGCAGCTACTCTTGCACATGCCTACTCAGTCTATTTGGTTTGAAGAAGATGCTGTGTTATAAACTAGTCGTTAACATGGAGAACTGACCAACAGTCATCTTTGTCTGGGCAGTTTTACTTGTTTTAAGGCTAGTTTATAGAGTTTGTGTACTCTAAACATCTGCGGTACTCTGCTGCATACCAGAAAGCATACCTGGCTACAACAGGAAAGTGTTTAGTTCAAACTTGCAGAGTACATCAGGTAGCTGGGTTGGATCATGGTGTTACCATAAATTAACCGCTTTGGAGTTCATGTGGCTCATTCATTTCACTTCATCTCCTCTAAAAGGGTCCCGGTGCGGCTGGTTTGGTGTTAACATCTGCACAAAGCAACCACAGATCGATTTAATCAGACTAAACAGAAAAGGCGTCAAAACTACCTTAAAACAATCATTTATTTTATTGTTGTTTATTAGCACATTTACGAGAACGTTAACAGCTCGGCTATAAAGGTGCTGACTATAGACGACCTACTACTTCTCTTTTTTAGGAGTTAGTTCGTTTTATGATGTTTATATTAAATAAACTGATCATTGGAGATGCAAAGGTACAGCTCACGGATGATTGCTGTTTGATGGCTGACAAAAATCATGTATTTCCTTATTATGCACAGACAACTACACGCAACATTTCCACCCCACAGATTCACCTTCAGCAGCCTGCCTTGACCTGTTCAGCATTCCACGTAGCCTTAACAAACACTGGCTCACACACACACATTCACGCACAGAGTGTGAATTTTGAAATCTAATGTCAGCTTCACATCCTGGAGCAGCTGGAACAGAGTCACAGCAGCTCCGGCTGACATGCCTCAGTATGCCATAACACTCATGATGAATCCCAGACCGTTCTCGCTCCTTCTTCCCCACACTTCACACGCTTCAGTCAATTTCCAAAAGTTTCCTCGGAATGAACAAAAGCGTGCCGTCTGCATTTCCAAGAGAGGAAAAGCAACGACATTTGGGCAATGTGGAATTTAAGGGGAAAAGTTGAGTTGAGGCTGACTCATCGCCATCATCAAACATACACATAAGCTGAGCAGACGTTTCCCACGAGCCCAACAAGTCTTCCACCATGAACACGCTGCCACCGTGTGGTGGTTAGTGATATTACATCTACTCCGACGTTGCTCATTTTCCATTTGAGTGACATGCGCCACTGCAGGTAAGAGATGAAACACATCACAGTGGGATTAACAAACAGTGCTAACAGTAGCACAATGCTGCTTCTCGTTTAATTTAGGGTGTTGCATGCCAGCTCTGCGTGCCTATGTGTGTTCTACGTTCATACCAGAGAACAAACTTCAGAACAATGATAATTATTATATTATACAACATTAAGATGACAGTGGAATTACAGCGTTTGTCACACCGAAAACCACTGACATACACTCAGTCACATCTCTGCAGAAAAGAGGAATGAACGTCAGTAGAAGAAACACAGAATCAATGTGTGTGAATGAGAGGGTAGTAATACCTGGGGTCATCCAACCGAAGCAACAGACTGCACAAGAGAGATGGAGGAGAGAGTGCAGGCAAGGAGGGGTGGGTGAAGATGAGTGTCAGGACTGATTTGTGAGAAAAGGAAAGAGAAGGTGTACAAGATGGTAGTGAACCCTACTATGAAATATGCAATGATGGTTTGCGGAGCGTGTCACTGATCAATAGATTGGAGGCATAGGTTAAGATTTTCATTGGGAGTAACCAGAAGAGACAAGATTAGAAATGAGTACATCAGAGGGACAGCTCAGGTTGAGGGTTTTAGAGACATAGTGGGAGATGCAAGACTAAGATGGTTTGGACGGGTGCAGAGGAAGGATGGTAGATATTCTGGACAAAAGATGTTGAAGATGAAGCTGCGAGACAAGAGGAGGATCACAGAGGAGATTTGTTGATGTAGTGAAGGAGGACATGCATGCATAGGTGTGACAGAGGAAGCCAGGGTTAGGATGAGATGGAGGCAGATGATCTGCCTCCATCTCCATCTTGGGATCAGCTTTTTTGTGAGCTGATCCCAAAAAAGCAGTCGAAAGAAGAAGACAACGACTTCAGGCCCTTAAGTACCAACTGTGCATCAATTTAGTGCCACAGCCTACCTGAGTATTGTTGCTGACCATGACCAACAAGTGTGTGATACTTTCATGTCAATATGGGCCAAAATCTCTGAGGACAGTTTCCAGCACCTTGTTGAATCTATGCCATGAAGAATTGTATCATTTCTGAAGGCAAAGGGAGTCAAATAGGTACTGGCATCTAAAGGTTTGCAAAGGAGCGACATAATGTTAAAATATAATAATAAACTGATCCTTGTGAAGATTCACAGCTGCATGAGGAAGCACAGACGACTAAAACAGAGGAACACCCTGACATGTCTTTCACAAGTGCACGTAGTAAAGCCTCGCAGCTGCTAAAGTCACAAAAAAGTGATAATGAAATGTAAAAAAAACACAAAAAAAACACCTTACCAATATTTTGTTAGAATATTTCGGCCGTCGGTGCAAAGTCCGTTTTGCTGTCACTGCATACACTCTAGTAACCGTTATCTCAATCGACACAGCCACATCACTTCCTGTTCACAGCTGTGTGCGTTTGTGGTCACTTGTGTCTACATGTTAGCACTGTGTGTGTTTGAGAGCGATTGGTGGGGGTGTTGTTCAGGCCACTGGCTCTCAGACTGTTTGCCAGGATGGAGGCAGGGTGTGAGGAGGAGAGATAAAAGGTCACATAGAAAAGGGTGAAAATGGAGGAACGAGGTGGCGCCAGGAGCTCAACGAAGGAGCGTGGAAAATAAAGTAATTCTCACAGAGCTGTGAAATTTAGTGCTTCTCTCAGTTTAAATCAAGAGGGTAAAACCCAATAAACCACAGGCTGCGCTCATGTTATATTGTGTGTGTGTGTGTGTGAGGGATCCATCATAGTGATGGGAGTGCCTTCATATATCTAACAACAGGCTGTCTCACTGTGATGAGACAAAAAAGACTGCTAAATGTCTCCCCGCTGAAATAACCAAGCGCACATTTATCTCTACCAACAATATGATTGGTTCAGTTTTTCAGTTCCCTGATTCAACTTATATTAACTCTCTGGACACAGAAATTCTTTGGAAAGATTCACTACCATTATCACTGGATTACAGACAGAGGGGGGAAAAAGATATTTTCCTCATATCTTCACAAATGCATATCACATTAAACGAATAATTTTTAAAAAGTCCTGATGTTCAGTACAACATATTACAAGCTAATCTCGATACAAATAATCTGGGAGGAGGAAGTCAAGTCATGCACGGTGTGTAGGGAATCTTTAGCCTGCAGTCTCCTGCAGCTGTTGCAGGTTGTTGATGTTCTTGTCACAATATCAGCATAGTGGATTAACAAGCAGAAGATTCCCAGTTTGATCCTAGGAGGAGACAGATCCATTTGGGGATGTGTCAGGATGAGCATCCGGGAAAAAAAATCTGTCAAATCAACAGTGTGGGCTGTGAAGAACAAAGCATCCAAAAGTAGCTACTTCTTCTTCTGTCTGCAGGATTAATAATAGCTATATCTGCCTCACCCGATTTAAAGGCCATTTTTTCACACACACACACCACTGAGGAACTTCTGTAACTACTGTACAATCATTACACATCCTGTTGGTCCATACTTCCCCTTGCATCAGTCAGGCTCCCAACTAACTAACAGAAGAGTTTTTTTTTTGCTCTGAATGAGCCTTTGATAGGTAATTACACATGACAGGAGGCATGACCGGAGCTTTTATTAGCTCTTTACCTCTTGAAAGCCTACTAGCAGTAACTTTTGAAGCAGTCTTCTGAACTTAGCAGCTTCTGTCTCTCTGGGCGAAAGAGTTAAAGGCAGAAGTCTGTGCTTTTTTCTGTCAAACACTCGAATACGTTGCAAACCAGGGACTAAAAACATCAGCAGTGTTTCCTAAAAGCTGCAGACAATCCTTCAGAGCACTTACAAAGAGGAACCATAGTGTTTTAGAGCAGCATTGTAGCTTGTATGGTTTCTTCCTTTAGGAAAGAACTTTGGCGCCCCCAAAAGGAATAAAAACAAAAAACTATTTTTTTAAAATGTTTTTTTGGCAGGGTTTGATTTATTTAAGTGTAAAATAAACTTTTGCACATTACTACTAATAAAAAAAGCAACAGAAAAATGCAAAGACTTCTGTTAGATAAAGTAACACATCCTCATTGCCTTTAATGTATTAGCAGCAATAAGTCATTAGCCCAAAAAAACCTTGCTGTGGAGACGTTACCTTCATTAATTACTGTGACTGAGACTAAGTGTTGTATCAGTTACAAAGTCATCTTCTTTTTATTTTGACTTTATTTATCAAAAACAGCAGTCCTGACACTTTTAACACTATGTTGTTTTCTTGTCATCAGTGGGTGGATGTAGCTGAGGTAGAGCGGGTGTAGTAATCAGAGGGTTGGTGGTTTGATCCCTGGCTGCGGCAAGACATCCTCGGGCAACACACTGAACCCCAAGCTGCTCTCCGGTGCATCCATTGGAGTGTGAATGTTAAACAGGAAGCATTCAGGTGTAGAAAAAAACTAGTTGTATGAACGAGGCATGTTGTATAACAGTGCTGTCAGTCCTCAGGTTGAAAAGAAAAACTCTATAAGAGAACCAGTCCATTTAAGTTTTGTCAGTTCGCTGGTCTGAAGGATTCAGGTGTGTGTTAACGCAATGCTACAATCTTACTAGGAATGAACATCCCAGCAAATTCCCAATGCCAAAATGCATAATGCTCAGACAAACTGCAAAAAAAACCCCTGAGCTACACCTCAGACTTTACAGGCCTCAGTTAGCATGTTAAATGTTAAAGACTAAACAAGTATGTGTTGCTAGGAAGGGTTTCCTGGAGAAAGCCTAATCTCTCTAAAAAAAAATAAACAAAACAAAGCCGCACAACTTAGGTTTGCAAAGGTACATCTGCACAAACCACAAGATTTCTGGAAGACATGAATCCAAAGTGAAGACGTTTGACAATAATGCACAGCTCCACTTTTGGCTATATCCAAACACCTCATACCAACTGCCGTGCATAGTGTGACGAGAGGGGTGTGTAATCTGGGCACCTGGGTAGTAAAGTCTAGAGTCAAAGGTGAGGCCATCTGTCCAGCAACTTAAAGTGGAAAACCTGAGCACAGCAGCAAATCCACAGCAGAATGGCCGAAAAAGAAATGAATCTACATGCTGCAACAGCCCAGGCGTTGAAATCCTGTGGTGGAACCTTAAGTGAGCTGTGCATAAACAAATGCCGTCGAACCTCAATGAACTGAAGCAATGTCAAATTCCTCCACAATGATCGGACGGACTGATAAAGTCATACAGAGAACAATTCATTTGACTTATTGCTGCTAAAGGTGGCTCTCCAAGCTACTGAAACATGGGGTGTACTTGCTGTTGTCCCATGACTATAAATGCTTTTTCAATAAAAAGCAGTAAGAGGTAAGTTCTCACTGTGAGGCAACAGTCAGCGAAGACAATTAGAGAAAACTGACTCAATAAATTACTTAATGGTGCGTGGAGATTTTTCCAACAATTAATTATCAAATATATAAGACAGAACTGTGTCTGAGAAATAAAATTACTGAACTTATTTTTCTTTTCTTTTTAAAACCTGAATTGTTGAAATAACTCCTGCATTTCAGAGTGATTCAGCACAGTATGAATAATCGCCCACACGGATAAATCCACCAGCACACAACTTGACTGCTTCCAAACAAGGACAAGTCCACACTGGAGACCGAGACGCTGGTCTAAGCTGTGGTTGTACCAACAGAACGTGGGATCAGATAAAAATGTAGTGCAATGGGAATGCAGCAATCCTCAGGCTTTTAGAAGGGCTAGTCATCTTAGAGCTTTTAGTGCTTTATAAAAGTCATATTCATCCTAACCCATAATTAATTCTGCAGAAGCATGCACACTGTGTGGAGAAGCGACTGCTCTGAACAGCAGTCCCAAAGGGACTGTTTGGCCAGGAAGTGATTTGGGAAAGCAGTACTGTCCAGTTTCTTTATATGGACATTCCAGGACAGGGTGGAGGTCACAGAGAAGAGGAACATCCTCCTGCTAAAAAAAAACAACAACCCAAAAACAACAACAAAATCCACAAAAATATATCATGCCTCCCTCTGGAGATAAATATTCTTAAAGCTTTGTGCTTTTGGAAAAACCTGCAGGGTTATTTTTTCAGGTGGAAAACAGACCTGTGGCTGTGAGAAGGGCATGCATCACTGACCTGCACACATGAGTACCAGGTCAACAAAAATGTAATAAATTAAAACTCATATTTAAAAAAAAAACAAACTTCCAGACCATGTCGTTAGTCACACAGAGAAACTGACCAAAGCAGATTAAACTGCTATTTAAACAGAGATTTCTTAAACCAAACTCACTTTTGTTTACGCATCATTTTACATGTGATAGCTGGACGTGTTTTCCTTCTAATCATATCTTATAAAAACTACGTTACATTTTCCGACAGTGACAGTAATTCGGTAGGAGGCGCTAAAGAGGAGTTTACGTTGTCTCTAAAGATGCAATACAATAAATATGACTGTGCCGCTAATTATCTTTACTATTAGGTCTATTTTAGAGTATTTCCTCTGAAGCACATTGTGTATTTTAACAGGTCAAACCCCCCTGGATGACTTATAAATCACCAAACTGCAGTTTTCCACTCCAGAAAAGAACAGAACATAGCGGACTGCCAACTTTTCAGATCAATTTCTCTCTTTTTAGGAAAAAAACCCCAACTTTTTAACAAATCGCTTACCCGTTTGTCATTTCCGTAATGCCGAGCATCACTGTGCCTTCTCTCCCACCAGATGTGCACCGCTGCAGCTGTCCAGATGTTGTCCAGTCCGGGATGTAACGTTAGTTTTCGCACAGCGGATCAGAATGGCGAAAAGGGGCCTCGCCTCAGTCCAGCCGAGCTCACTCCAGTGAATGAGCCACTTCCGGGTGGGACCTTTCAGTGTAAAACTGCAGGATCGCAAGATTCAAACAGGACTCTAAAAATCATTTTAAAAAGAATAAATTCGTCCTTTTTTTTCTCTTTTTTTTGTTGTTGCATAAACTCGAGCAATAATTCATCTTACGTGGATCACATGAGACTATAAACACAAATTTTGTTTCGATTTAAGCGTAAGAGGAGTCAGGAAAACTGCATTTAAATGCAGGACGGAACATTTGTCCTTTATACCTTTAACCTGTATTTGTTTGTGTGAGCGTGTTTATACTGCATTCTGTTTGCATTTACTTTGTTAGGATTTGGTCCGCTCGCTCACAAGCTATGCAAAGTTTAACGCCTATTAATATAAAAATATAGAGCAAATATCAATGAATGAATGAAAACATTTTTTTAAATTTAGTATTGGTGCTAAGATGTTTAAGAAATTGATTGAATTTGATGATTTTATTCATGTGGCATTTTTGCAAATATATGTTGACATGGGACCCCACCCCCGACCTAAGTCAGTAAATCACTAACTCGAAATTGAGAAAGCGACTTGAATTTATTGAGTTATTAAGACGACATTCTAAGATAACTCGAAATATTTGACGTTACATTAAAAAAAATATATTTTTCAGTGTCTGAATGATTTCATACTCGTTGCTCTTTACTTAAAAACAAAAACACACAAAAACAAAGAACAAAAACTACTAAACAAACAAAATAAATGACACTGTAAATAATTTTGTTTTTTCGCTATTTTATGATTTCAGAACTATTAGAAAGCAAAAAACCCTTTCCCCAGTAATTTTATTTTTTTGTGAGGCGACAAAAGTCAGTACGAACACGTTTGGGAAGAATAGAAAACCCAGCGTTATCAAATCACGTGCTTTTATTTTGGAGACCAGAGGCTCGTGAATTGTTGCACGCGGTCCAAGTGACATTTTTTCATGTTTTGCTGCCAGGATGCGCCTAAAAAAAACCAGTGAACTCAGTAAGAGTTCTACTCTCATTCTCTCCCTACAATATAAATGAGACAGATGCCGAGAGTCGCTTATACATCTGCCGCAGCTTTTCGCTAGGCTGTATCTACACATGAAGTATCTGGTCAGCAGAGATGGAAAATTTGACTTTCAGTTTGCGACCACTGGGAGGACTGTAACTACAGTTCAACATGGCGGGTGGGAGCCCTGAAAAAAATATCACAGAATGCATCACATAACAGCACAGGCAGGAAGGGATGGGGTAACAGCATGTTTACATTACTTACAGTAAAATATGAAGGAGTTTGTTTGTCATTTCCTTCTCTGATTGCGTCACGATAATGCACCCACCATTTATTTCCTTAAAAGGGAAACCCCTAAACCCTGCTCCCTCCTCCCAGAGGGATGAAGTACTTTAATAGCAGCATCTGCAGCACAAAGCCTGGCTACTGTATCTGTTCAGATGCCCAGCAGTACCGCCAAAAACATGGATTTAAAAGTGCTTTCTAACCACATGCATGTTCTCATAAAAAAAAAGAAATAAAAACTTAAAAACATCTGATGCTGATGAGCTGTAGATGCAATGCTGCACTTCAAAAATGGATATAAATAAAGAACAAGGACTGAATGCAAAGCATGGAATCATTTTAATCTCTGTTAACTTTAACATTTTCTTAACAGTTGTAAATACACCAGAAAAAACACACAATCACTGCTATAGTCTTTCTTGAATACGATTTTGTAGTTCAGGTAATCTCTCACAGCTTCTGCCCACATTAAGCATCATAAATATAAAAGTCTAGATATAAATTCCGTCCCTGGGTGAATCACCAAAAGCTGCCACTGGAGGGAGAAAATAAACTGGTTAATTATTTTATCACCGGTCAGCAGAAAACTGTATTTCTATGAGTAAGTATATGTTTGACTGGTAGGGGGGTATAAGTGAGGTCTTTTTCTAACTCCATGCAGAGGTCAAAGGTCAGAGAATGTAAGAATGTAAAATCAACACCATTATTGGGTCTGATTGGGAGCCTTGCTCAAGGACACTTTTGCGAGGCAGATGTGCTTTCAGCAATGGAAACAAAATGCAACAAATCTTTGTTAAGGTTCAGTGATTAAACTGCAATACAACTGACAAAGCTATAAAACACTCCCATAAAAGAGAGACACAAGCCATTAAAATAATGGTCCGATATTACAGTCACAACTAATATTACAGGGCACAATGAATCAGAACTCAAGACATAGAAACTGGTAGTGCTTCTGAGTTGAGTATTTAACCATAAAACTGTAAAACCAGTCTGGAGAAAAAAGGAAAAAAAGCTAAAATTGGACTATTATTGTTTTATAGATATATATATGTATATGTAGGAAGTTTGGATTAAACAGTAAGAGTGTATGTGCAAATAAGCCCAGGCTTCAAACTCCTTTAAACACATGGTTTCTTACACTCTTGGCTCCGTGTGATGTCAGTGAGGGGTGAAATAGCTAATATGACCACAGGAGGGCCAACCTTTTGCTTGTGAGGGGCAGCCTATCAGAAAAAAGGCTGTTTAAAAGGGAGTGGGAGTCAAAAGTGGATGAAGGGCTGCATCAAAGCTCAGTATAAGATACATAAGGATTTTTCTTTTAAAACCATGAAGTCTGAGAAACTACTCGAAAATAAAAATATATAGGTGGGAAGGAGCATAACAGGTCATCACAGTTCCTCACCAACAATCAGTAATATTGTTAAGGAGAACCTCAGACTCTTAAACACACATCCTCGTGTGACTGAAATGAGATTATGGCAGTTTAGCCCACAAACTGCTTTAAATCACGCACATTTTTCCAACAGCATAGTGTATTAAGGGTCACCTAATGTTTTCTTACCTTCCAGGAAACAACTAAGCTAAGAGGAAAATCAGAGAATCAAATTTTTGCATGAAGACGGTTAATTTCTATTCTGCAGAGACTGGTAGAATGGCTGAGATGAAGGCAGTTCAATCACATTCAAAATGTAAATAGTGTAAATCAAGCCCATCATAAAATACAGGTAAAGTTGTCTTGAGAAGTAATTAAAGATCTATAAGTCATATTCAAGTAATACACAAGCACACATTTCTTTCTCTTGATTAAGTCTCCTCTGAAAATTAGTTCACACCCTTTTGGATTCAAAAATGCTGCGATCATCACATAACATACACTTAATGTGTAATACCCATTCACTTTAGTAATGATGCTTTGTAATGCCTCACTATGTAACCATCATGTTGAGGAAATGTTTGGAATACATGTTTATAGTAGGCTAAAGGAAGACAGATATTCATCACAGTTATTAGTAAGAGACCCATGTAGCTATTGCACTGCAAACTCAAATTATTATACATGTTGAATATTTTGGTTTTCTTCATCTCAATCATACTCTCCTCTTTATCCGATACATTCCTTGGTCCCATCTACTGCATCCCACCAAAGTTGTAAGTGCCCCCAGTTAACCTCCCAGTTGTCACCGTTTTAAAAGTGCAGCATCATTGATGAGGACAGGTTTTCACATTAAAAATAAAGGCTCAGTAATAACGCCGACTCTGTGCTCCCAGTGTTTTCTTATCTGATCCCAGACCAGCTGTGGAGGTAGGAGGTCCAGCCTGAGCTCCGTGACCCAGACCCCTCCTCCTCACCTGCAGAGAGGAGACACAAGAACAGGTGGTTAGACATTTATGAGGTTTTCTGGATGCGATAACCTGCAGCACATCAGAAAAGAGGAGATTAATTTAAAACAAGGGTTCTGTCAAAAGAAAAAAAAAAAAAAATCAAAGAAAGGTTGTGTGTGTGTGTGTGTTTGCTATTATGACTCAGCATAAAAATCAGTGTGACGCTGCGTTGTACAAAACACAGCAGAGACAAATTCCTCCAGCGGGGCTCTGTGCTCATTTAAGTGAATTGGAACTGGTCTCTTTTTCAAGTAGTTTCTCTTTGCCATCATAAAATGAGAACAAATTAATAAATTAGGATATAAATGAGTATAATTCTGACCCTATTTGGATTAGAAAAAATACAAAGTAAGCTCGAACTTGTGCACCCAATTCTTGCTTTTAAATTCATCAAGAGATGTATGCTGTACAATCATCCCACACTTAAAAAAAAAAAAAGCTCAAAGAAATTATTAAATGTCCAAAGTTACCATGGATTTCATTTCCATGAGGAGTGGATGCAAACTTCGGATCAAACAGATTTCTACACTTTAAATGATACATAACATCCTTTTGAACAGGTCATGCAGTGAATAATACTTTTCTTTTTAAATATGCATGCAAAGAAGGTTTATCCATCGCCTACCTTGTGCAATGGCAGCCAGTTTGCTTTTCTCCTCTGGGCTGAGTTGCAGCATGGTGTGGATGACGGGCAGCAGAGCCTGCCTCTCGCTGCCAGATCGCAGGAAGATGAACTGCAGGAGGACGTTCTTCAGGTACTCTAGGTTGGCCACACTCTTCTCCCTCTCGTGGTTTCGCTCCAGACGGCGAACTTCACTCTTCAACAGCTAGGAAGTAGAACATACAAGTGCTTTAAAATTCACAAAATCTAAGCGTCCCTTCATCTAATGCTTATGCTAATGGAATAAGCATTAGAAGCTAATGTACAATAGTTTATCAAGTCCATTTAAGATAAAAAAAATTAAAATATAGGGGTCAGCTCAGAGTTTTCAATGATTACTAGTATCTCGCAGGGATAACGTTAATTTTGGTCCACGCTACTTTCCGTAGTCGAGCACCTTGCGTCACATACAACAAGCATGGCGGCGTCCTCTGATGCGAGTTACAACAGCGACTTTTAAACATAGACTGCAGCGGTTCTCGAAATAGCTCAAAAACCAGCAGCGACGGACAAAGATGGGTTTCGAACGGCTGCTATGGTGTTACACCAGGCGGTTTCAGTTCCGTAACGTTCAGCTAAACCTGGTTAGAAACACGTCGGTGTCAGCGCAGACTTCGCCTGTCGGCAGCGCGTCCTCCCGGGTTGGTGCTTCTCCCGGACTGTTCGTCGGGATATTTGCCCACACAGGCCCCCGACTGGCCGCACGTCGCAGCATGTGCACCTCCACCCAGCCGCCCAGAGATGTCACCTTGTTCGAGCACGACAGGACGCGCTTCTTCCGGCTTCTCTCGCTCTTCTGCGGCGGACAGTTCGTCTTCTGGACGTACCTGGCTCAATTCGCCTACACGGGGCTCAGACACACGGGCGGCACTAAAGAGAAGGGGAAAACCAAGACGCCAAGCACTGCCACCACGGGCCTGGCGGGAATGTGGAGCTTTGAGATGAACCTGGGCTCAAACACCTGGAGATATGGCTTCACATTAGGATCCCTGACAATAGGAGCAGGCATAGTGGTACTCGGGGCTCTGTTCTGCCGCCGCTCTGTCAGCAAAGTGGTTTTACACCAAGGTGGGAGGATGGTGACAGTCTACACACAGTCACCTCTGGGACCAAGCCAAGGCCGGAGAATAACAGTCCCTCTGTCTCAAGTGGCCTGCCACGCCCACAGGCAGGAGACCACTTCCTTTATTCCTCTCAGGGTCAAAGGTCACAAGTTCTACTTTCTTCTGGACAAAGAGGGCACTGTGAACAACGCCAGGCTGTTTGATATCACCGTTGGTGCATACAGGTCACTTTAAACACAGCTGTCACACCTGAAACAGCAGTCTACAGGTGTGTGTTCATGTGGCTGCCACACTAATGTATCAGTGTTTTTCATCTGATCTGTACAATCCGAATTAAATGTTTGATAACAAATACTTGACTCATTTACGTCATTACACTGAAAACCTTGTGCTTTTGACTCAGTATTATTATATACATTTTGAAGTATTTAATATTTGAAGTAGTAGACAGGAATTTTAATATATCTTGCACATTTCTTTACACATAAATGCAGTGTGCTTTACCTAAAAATAAGACCTTTTATAGGCAGATTAGAATCAACAATTTGAATTGATGGCTCTTGGATTGTGGGAAGAAATTGGATCCCCTGGAGAAAAGCCACAAAAGCCCTCAAAAAAACTGATCTTTGCAGGCCTGAATCTGGGACCTTCATTTTTTGAGGTGATATATAGTGAGTTAACCACCATGCCACCCAAAAAAAAAAAGATGGGTAACAGACAACATAAATATAAACACAAGTAAAACTACAGATATTTATCAGTAGTGAAGAACAAAAGGTTAGAAACACAGTTACCTTTAACGACTTTCTTAACAATGCACAGATCAGTAGCATATACAAGAATGACTAATTCTATCAGTTTTTCCACCAATAACCTCCTAAATAAAAGCTTCATAGTAAGTAGGGCAATTGCGGTTGAATTACAGTAATTGTGTATGTGCCTTATAAAGTGCTAGAAACCAGAGAACAGACTTTTTCCTTTAATAACACTTAATAAATATGGGAAAGTCTAACTTAATAAAACCTATAAATGTAAATATACTAATACTATACAAAATAACTTTAAAGATAGTCTTTATAACTCAAAAAACAAAACACACACACTTAAAGTTAAGCAATTTTTGATTTTGACTGCTTTCTTATCCACAAGGGGTCGACACAGTGGGCACCTCCACGTTTGATTTAGGAGATTATTTTTTTAATTTAATACTGAGTGCCCTGCCCTACCTAACCTGAAAGGGGAGGTTGCGCCAGGCTTAAAAAAAAAAAGAAACACATGGTTTAAAATTATGCTATTCCTTCAGCTAACAGTAGTAAGGCAAATGTAGGCAATGCATTTGCTTTCAGTCTCAAAGAAACTTCTTTCAGTGCTTTTAATTGTATGTTTTTATATCCTGTTCGTTAATAAAGGGGATCGTTCTCCTCGAGTTTTGTAACCAGTACTTACGAGTAGGTCCTGTTTATTACCGTATTTTCCGGACTACAAAGCGCACCTGAATATTAGCCACACAACTTCAAATTATGAAGCCGCAATTAGCCGCACTGGACTAAAAGCCGCAGGTGTTTTAATGTTTAATTATCATATGTAAGAAAATATACACAAAGGGGATTGTCAGGAAAGAGATGACTGTTTTGGAACACATTCTTTTTATTATGGGACACCGCCCCATGAAAACCCACGCTGTGCGAGGCGCCGCATACATCTGAGCCCTGCGAGGTGGGCCGCGCAACGTGCTTCTGTCGGTGGAGGGGTGACGGAGCGACTGCTCCCCCAGCCTCGGCGCGAGGCAGGCCGTGCACCACCGCTACTATCCCGCTAGTAGCGGCGGGCTAGTAGCGGCGGGCTAGTAGCGGCGGTGCACGGCCTGCCTCACAGGGGGAGGGGAGGGCGGGGGATCTGAAGCGACTGCTCCACCAGCCTCGGAATAGCCCTGCGAAGCGGGCCGCGCACCGTCGCCCGACCGACCCAGCCCTTAGAGCCAATCCTTATCCTGAAGTTATGGATCTGACTTGCCGACTTCCCTTAGCTGCCTTGTTCTAACATGCCAGAGGCTGTTCACCTTGGAGACCTGCTGCGGATATGGGTACAGGGCCAGTGAGAGCCAGCTTGCTAATCTAGTCTCTTTTTCGCGCTAATTCGTACGACACTACTTTGGCTGGCGGACATGTGACCAACACATCACTCTTTTCCATGTCTGATCACATGCCTTTCCGCCAGGCATAATGGCAGAACAAACTAAAACAAATGGTCTTACAATGTCACAAAAATCATGAAAGCGCCTTAGAAAAGCCACACAGGACAATAAGCCGCAGGGTTCAAAGCTTGTGCAAAAAGTAGCGGCTTATAGTCCGGAAATTACGGTATAGTGGATGTGTCATATAGTAGATTTGCTAAGTGCGTAGGGGAGGCAACTTTAAAATAGACAACCTGTGTGGGTTATTAGGTCTCTAACTGATAATTATTTAGTTTTGGGCATCTTTCAATGTTGTTTCTGTGTTTGTATAATCGAGTATGTATACATACAGTGATCTGCTCCATGAGAATAGCGTTGGTAGCCTCAGTTTCATGCAGCAGGCTGTTCATATGCTCCATGCTTCGGGTGGCTGTGTTCAGCTTTTCACTTAACTCTTCTTTGGTTGGCTCCACTGTCCACACAAATGGCTCTATGGAGGTGATATAATACATTAAACTCTGTCATTGTGCAAAGTCAACATCTATTCTTTTTCCCAAACATATTTATTGTTATAACTCTTATTATATCTTGTTGAAAAGGTCACATATGCGTTCCTTTTGTAAATTGAATGTGGGTTTTTTTGTGGACTTCTGCTTTCAAACACACCTTGTTTGGGGTCTGGAGATGTGAGAAGTTGTTCCAGAGAGGGTAGGGATGTAAGAGCAGGGGAGAAGTTCTCAGTCTCAGTGGTCTCCATGCCCTCGCCCTCCTCCCTGGCCATAGACTGCAAGTCGCTGAGGGCCACTGGTCCCAAACCCGCCTGTTTCTGGTCGGCGTTTCTGCGCTGTGGATCTGATGCAAGCGGCTTACGGCTGGATTGGACAGCAACTGAATCTGAGTGGGTGTAAAAGGTTGGGAGTAGAAGATTTGTGTGGGTCTTCTGGGCACATCAATGCATTCATATTGAAAAGGAGAGAAGGAGGTGGTTGGATTCAACATGTGTCAAACAAGAATTAAAAATGGAAAAAAGGCTTTCTGCTCATTTTATCCATGTTGGCCTTAAAATGTTTAAGTGAAATTCCTGGTGCAAAATAGTAAATAAATAAGGACATTTAAAAGGGTATCGATTGAAAGCAACCTTCAAATCTTTTTTAAGCAACTCTGGATTCTTCTGTACAAACAAGTCCAATCACAGCAGTTGTGAGTTAGTGTCGTACTTCACTGTAACATGAGGGGGCACCAGACTACTCCAGGTCTTAACCAGTTCAGCTGGCATAAATGGTGACGTGGGAAGAGTATGAGGCATGAGAAACTTCAGAAGAATAGATTGTGATTAATGAACCTGAACTAAGCCAAGAGGCCAGACTCGCTACCAATCCCCCTCACCTCGCCACCTCCCATCAGGCTCTTTACTTCCCTTGTCATGTAGCTGAGTGAGAGGAGCAAGAAGTCCACCTGCATACTGAACAAGTTTCATAACAGTTCAACTCCAGTAAACTCAAGAGCCCAACATATTTACCCAGTTCTAATCAACCAAATACTGACAACTGCCACTCAAAAGAGTGAAGCTAATAAAAGGTTTAAAGAAATCAATAAGGAAATAAAAGCACCCAATTTACAGGAAAATAAACACCCTGGGCATCATATGTATATCAAAAATACTGAGCAGTGTTTCTGCAAAGCCATCACAACAGTCTGCAACAGAGGGAACAGCTGGAAAGGCTTAAACACTGATTTCGAATTTATAAAAGACTATGTGTGTGTTTATGTGCTGCTTGAAGTTTTGGATAAAAGATCAGACCAAACATGAGAAAATGCATATATAAATGTCACATCTGATTTATTAAAGAAAATAATACGAGGCCAGGAGTTTTATTTCCCGTCTGTCCAATAGGGCAGTAACGGATTTAATCTGGCGTGAAATTGAAGCATAGCGGTAAAAAAGTGGCTCAAATATGACTTCAAATTAAGGTTAATATTGGCTCCAGTATCGAGCTAATCCTTGCATCCATGTGTGAGCCACTAATGATGAGCCTCTCCAGATGCCACAGTGAGCTGTTTGCCACACTGAGAGGCGGGGATAGAGCTGAGGAACCTTGCCAACACCTGGCGTCCTAAAATGACAGAGAAGAAACACACACACGCACAAACACACACAAGCACGCGCACACCTTTCCTAGTCATTACTGTGTGTGTTTTTGCTGTTTGACTCCAGCGGGCAGCTGTGTGGGAGGTGATGAATGAGCTCTCAGTGCTGCTCTTCTGATAAACACACTGATGCCCTCTTCATGGTTTCCTTTCTGACTCACATCACTCCACTCATGGAGGAGAAGCGCAAGCACCATGGAAAACTTTGAGACTGTAAAGCACTTGATGATTTCATTGATCTCTATATACCATACCTTTCATGCACTCCTTGAGTCTATTGCTGTCTGCTCTTTAGTAAAAGATAAAAATGTTACCTCACCTATTTGCTCTGTTACCTCTGTTGAGAATCAGGTACTGGATCAAGTTTATAACCCCACCCCCATGCTTACTGTTCTGGCTCTGCAGGGTAAAGAGCTGCTCCTCAACACGAGTCAGCTGGCCTTGCAGGGTCTCCACAGTGGCCCGGTGGTCATCCTGCAGCTTCCTCAGCTGCTCCCTGTAGGTCTGCCGCTGGGCCTCGACCTGGGAAGACAAGTCAGCCTGGGCCTGGGACAGGTCTGATCGCAGGGTCACATTCTCTGACTGCAATGACAAAAGCCTGTAGGTAGACAGAGCAGGTAAGAGTGTTTAGAAAGTGCTCATTTAGGAGAGAATCAATATGAAATGCTACAGGTAAGTAAAAAAACAGGCACAATCAGGTGTTCTCAGCATGTCTGATTATGTCTCCTGATTGCACAATCAAATCCAAGGATGAACAGCTGAAAAGGCTAAAACATGCCGCGTATCAACAACATGGCAGTACAATGAATTCCTGCCAAGACAAGATTAAAGAACAACATAAAAAATAAAAGTGTGTTCACCTCTCACGGAGCTCAGCTTCCTTGCTAACGGTTTCCTGAAGGATTTTATTGTGTCTCTCCAGAAGAGTGTCATGTTCAGTTTGGAGCTGCTGCAGCTCTGCCGTGCTGCTCTGGAGACCCTGCTGGCTCTCCGCCAGTCGCGTCTTCAGCTGTTCCACCTGAGAGACCAACTGCTCCCTGAAAAACACACCACACGTTACTCTTACAGTGTTATTTTCTTTTGAAGGATGTAAATGAATGTAAATTATTTCTCATGTGGGATTTCCTGTAGGTTATCCCGCGTCTTCAATAATTCAGCTTTGGTCATTGCAAGTAGCTGGTGTTTGTGTTCAAATTCAGTTATGTGCTATGCATTTTGACATTTTGCATATTATTTAAGTATTCCTGATTACGTCTGAACAACACTATCTTTCCTAACCCTAATCCTGGGTGTGCTTTGAGTTTTTTTATGTGTTTAAAAGTCTCACGTGGCGAGAGAAGCTCCAGAACAGCATCCTTAATTGGATGTAAGATTTGAATTCCTCCAATGTAAAGCCAACTGAATGTGTTTCCATTAATTTCACATGCAGTGATCTGCAGCATGGAGCCAACACACATAACAGTCCACTACTGGTTACATACATTTACCAGCCGTCTGTTATTACAGTCTTTGTACGTAGATTTCTATCATTCTTGCGTTGCCTTTACCTCTCTAGTTTGCCGGAGTCTACTTCGTTCTGGGTCGTCTTGCTCTTCTGCTGTTTGAGAACATTGTGGACTCGCACCTTGTAACTCTCAAACTCCCTGGTTGTTGCCTCAAGCTCAACCTGGAATCAATACAAAAGGTTAACAAGACGATTGATTTTCCAATACATTGTTGATCAACAAATTGATTTGAGTGATTTTTGTTTGAAGATCTAATAAAGAAAACGTTTGTTGTATCTCATACATTTACAAAAATCAAGATTTTAATACAACAGCTGACACAAAACTGGTTTTTCACCGGATGAACATGTCTTTTACAGAAAGAAAGCAGAAATTTTACTTAAATTGCTCTATGCCTTTCCGGAAATGAACTCAAACACCCCATTCATAAAACAAACCTCTTTTACTGTCTTAAAATGTAAAGGGGAAAAAATAAAAACTGGGCCAGAGGTGGCAGCAGTTGACTAAAGCATTTATTTTACTCTCAGTCTTGGATATCACCAAGCATCGAAGATTACAGGTAAATCAAGGTCAGATAGATAATTGGTTACAGGTATTTACCAAGTCAATTCAATTTTATTTATATAGCGCCAAATCACAACAGCACTCGCCTCAAGGCGCTTTACCAGAAACAAACAGTTTGCAGATTTCAATTCCTGTTGCAGAAATCTAAAATGATAAAGATTTACAGTTTCTAGATCTAATTACAGAAGTTTCCGTAATGCTGTTTGGCTGATCTGAGCCAAAGAATCTTCCTCCATTGACTTCAGATTAGTAGTGTGACCTTAATTAAATTCAATTTATTCTAATTCAAATTTATTTGATTTATAGAGCGACAAATCACAACAACAGTTGCTACAAGATATTTTATATTATAAGGTAAGACCTTAAAATAATAATTAAAATTAAACAAATATTTTATATAAACCCCATATTTTCTATCTGATGAGGCATCAAGCATAAATACATGCCCCAGTTCTCGTTTGTGTTATACGTACAGTATAATTTTGATTTTTTTTCAGTGTTGGTGACACAAAAATGACTAATTAAAAGTTTTTACCTTGAGCACTTTTCAAACATTTTCAAATTCTACAAATATTTAAAGATTAATCAAAAATAATTCAGATATTAATAATGGAAGCAGTAATTAGTTGCAGACTCATATAACACTGCTGAGGCTGAGCTGTAGAAGCCTTCAATTAATTTAATCAAAGCTGGACGGGTCTGATATAGCTACAGCACCTCAAAATTTACAGTTAAGGTGTCCTTGAACAACATCGTTATGGTTGAGTTATTACAGCGTAAACGGTCAATTCAACAGTTACAAGTGAAAAGTCAACAGGCACACACCTTGGCAATGTCTCTTTCCTGCTGCAGACTGTGGATGCGTTGCTGCAGAGAGCTGCTGGTTCTCTGTTGTTGCTCCAACGCAGACTTCAGCTGCTCCTGCAGGCGATGGCGCTCGGCTGTCAGGTCACACACCTCAATCTACATGCACAAACACAGGCTTTAGTAAGTGCCACGGGTATGAAACAAATGTGTTTCTACAGTTTTTAAAAAGGAATAGTGCTGGGTGTGTAACCTTAGAGCTCTCTAGCTGCTGTTGGTTAGCCTCCAACTCTCCTTTCAGAGAGGCCTGCAGCACCATGAGTGAGCTTTCCTGCAAACACGTACACGGAATATTTAAATACATACAACCAAATAGTAAGGCACACAAATGACTAAGAATTCCCAATAGCTTCAAGGCCTCCTCCACAATCATGTCCACACATGGTTGCATAACACTATTTACATTCATCAGGTAGCAACATTACACACATTCATAAGAAATCCTTGGGGACACACCTCAAATCCACACAGACACACACAGACCTGTTTCTTGGCATCAGCCAGGTCCTTCTTGGTCTTCACCAGCAGCTGTTTTATCTTAGCGTTTTTCTCCTCCCCCTGGTCCAGCTGGGACTTCAAAGACTCTGATGACACAATTGCACATTTGAATGGGCATGTGCACACACACACACACAAACAGCATCATTTATAAACTGCAGTCTTCTTATTTTTCTAGTATTTTGACGTGATTATGGAGCAACTAAAGAAGGAACGAAAAAAGAACAAGCAATAATGTTTCCTAAATAATGATCCAACTGACCCATGTACTGGCACACAGATACACACGGCTATGCAAAAGTAATGGATGTCTGAGGTCTGTGAAAGCAGGCTTGTGCTGCTAATGTAGAACATAAATAAAACTGTGAAGTTTTGCTTTCACCCAGCAAAATTTAACTTAAAGATTATTATACAGTGCAACATTGAATACATTTGGAATGGATTGTTCTGTGCGCCAACCAATGAGTGTAAAACTGAACTTATTATCATACCGATTTCCTGTTTGAGCACTTCTTCTTTCTTATTGAGGCTGTTTATCTGGCCCTTTAGCTCCTCAACACACTCATCTTTCTCTGACAGTTTGGTGTTGAGCTCTTTAACCAGACGTTCATAGTCAGCCATCTCCATGTCCAGCAGAGAGCTCTGCTGCGCTTCCTGCAGGGAGAATCAACATATTACCGGAGCACAGTTAAAACTCATCCATCAAGTCCATCTATCTGAAACCCTTGATGTCCTCCTCTCTGCATTTAATTGAATTATGCTGAATATATTGTGCAGTTAGTATTTTTGAAACTTGGACAGCTGAAGAAAATGGAATGAAATAATATATGTGCACACACACATTGTTTTCTTAAAGAAAACTAGGATCTGACTCTTAAAAGTCCTAAAATCTAGTAACATTAAATAATTACAATCGCAGCCACACAATACAATCCTTCATCCTTCTTAAATTAACATTTACATGTTTCTGCTGCGCTTAAAACATGCTGGCTTACTGAACTTACATCTAATTTTGAACTTAATGTCAAAATGAAATGAAAAAAATCTTATAGGCATTTAATTGTCTTTCTACTATCAGTATCAGTCTGAAAAATTCAACCCTTGTGGTCACATGACATAGGCAGACCTCCTGGCAGCTTTCATGTATCCCTCTATACTATGTAGGTCTCCACTAATGGAAAAGTAACAACGGTCCTTGTACTGTGGGCTAGAATTACTCTCCTTCTCTCCATCAGGTGCTGCTGTAGCTGCAGGCCGGCCATCACCAGCTCAGTCGCTTGACTGGATCGGCCCTCTGAGACGCACTGGTGTCTGAGAAGCATTTGTGTGTTATTTTTGTGTGTGTGTGTGTGCGTGTGTGTGTGTACCTTGCGTAGCTGCTCCAGCTCCTGGGCAGTCTGCTGAGACTGCTGCTGCTGCTTGCGGAGCTGGGCTGTCAGCTCTTCTGCCTCCTTCATGGCAGATGACAAATCCTGGAGAGGGAAGCAAGCGCACGTTATGTTTAAATGTAATATAGATTACATATTATAAAATTAAATTCGCCGTTGTTTTTATGATTATTTAAAAACAGAAAACATAGAGCAGATGGTAGCACAACAGAGGGAAACAACCTCCATCTCTCTTCATTTCTACCTTTATCTTTTGCTCTTTTATTGCTCTCTCAGCCAGCAGGTCTCTTTCCAAACTTGCTGACTGTCTTTGCATCTCCTGATTCTTGGTCTCCAACTGCTTCAATGTGCTCCTCATGGTTTCCATACCAGCCAGAAGGTCTTCCTTCTCACTGCTCAGTGTCTCGCTCTGCAAACAAACAAACAAACAAAAAAAAAAGACTTGTTTACTGCCGCTGTCAGGTGAGTGTGCAGTGATACTCTTGAGGAAATCCGGTGTATTCACATCGGATTTATTGCTCATAATCAGTCAGTTTTAGTGACTCTACAGTGTGAACTTTATTCTTGTTTTGGTTTACTGTGTCAGTTAAGAACCACAGGAAACAAAACTGGATGACATACTGAGAGGAAAGCTGTTTTACATATTTTATAGTCAACATTCTCGCTCAAAAATACACTTGTAGGCACGTGACACCTAAAAAAGTAAAAATAAAAAAATCATTCATGCAAATCTGACAGTTGTAGGCTCTACGGGCTTTTTGTGCAGCAGCTCTCTCCCGTCATCTGTCAGCCAAACAGTGAAAATATGATTGGTAAACAGAGATGTCCAGACGTACTCTGAGATCCCCGACTAGCTCCAGTCTTCGCGCTCCCCCTGAGAACCATGAACGCACACAAGACTAAGCCTGTGCTTCAGAAAATGGTGTTTCACTACTGCACGCAGCAGATGGGAGCTACAGCCCGCTCCATTTACCTGCCTCTTTTTCTCTCATTGGAGAGAAACAGTTATGAGCTTGGGGAAAAGAGTACATATAAAAACAATTTCTCCCTAGCTCACCCAGTCACATCTGATGGGCTATTTGTGGGCACCGAGCTGTCAGATATAGCTGGGTAAAGTGTTGTCGGCTAAAACGACTCCCTCTAAATCATATGGAAGCTGAATTATGGGGTAAGTATTGAAGAAATGTATTACTGGACAAAAACCCACTGCTTTGATTTAGTGGAGGGTGAGTTTGCGTGTGTGTGTGTGTCTGAATGTGTGTCTGTGTTACCTGCGTGACAGCACTGCTGAGTCGTTTGGTCAGCTCAGCAATCTGTCTCTCTGCCGCCTCCACCTTCTCCCTCTCCTTATCCAGTTGCTCTGTCTGCTTGTCGTAATCTATCTGCAGGTTCTAAACACAAAACACACGCGCGCGCACACACACAAACAAGTCTTCAATATTCATTACTAGAAGCCAGATGAACAGCTCAGTGAAGGTAAACACTATGCATCTCAGATATCAGCTGCATTTACATTTGAACGTGGGACAAAACTCTCATTAGACACAACAGAGTGGTTTTATATTCTCTAATGGAGACACAGTCATAAAGCAAAGTGCAATCTGGGGGCTGTTTATGAAGACCACTGGGAGCGATGTCTTCCACAAAGTCTGTTTTAAAGTGAGCGTGCCTCCACTTGCCAATTAGAAAGATTTTTTATTAGTAATGCATGAAACTAATTAAATGCATAATCGAATCTGTCAAGTTTATTTTGCTTTAATTCATACTATGCTTTTATTTTGATGAAAAGCTAATTACATAAAAAGGTCCATGCGATGCAGTAACATCTGATACACCCGGATACAAACCTAATGGTACTGCCATTTTCAATCAGCCATTGACAAAAAGAGGAGCCACAGTGTAAACATACATCACTGCGGCGTCTCTGTTCTGACATGTCTGAAAGACTTCATAATCCCGAGAGAAAAACAAACTTTTTTTCCACTTGGAAATTTCAGTTTGGTGAAAGTTATACTGCAGGATCTTAGTGTCTTCAAGTAAATACAAACAGTATCTAAGATGTAAAGAACAGATGCCTTACCTACACCCTTCATCTGAAAATGCACAGAACTGTTAGCAGGTCAGGCCGATTAGAAACAGTGCAGGATTCTTATTGCAGGATTTTGAGGTACTGTAGCAAGAACATGTTTGTGAAGCCTTCTCAATTACAAGGATTTCTTCAGTGCTGGCTTACAAAATGTGCCCAAAAATTACTTTTATAGACAAACAGCTTGCAATGCAAATCATTACTCAGTGTAAAACTGTATATGTGTTATTACTGTATTTAAATACTCTTTTTCAATAATTTAGATCAGTATCAAATTAAATGGCAAATGGACTGGTTCTTATATAGCACTTTTCTACTCTCCCGGAGTACTCAAAGCGCTTAATACAACATGCCACATTCACCCATTCACACAAGCACTTTCTTCTATGATTTTAAGTGCTCACTAACTAACATTCACACGCACATTTATACTCCGATGGATGCATCAGAGAGCAACTTAAGGTTAATATCTTGCCAAAGGATATTTGGCATGCAGACTAGAGGGAGCTAGGGATCGAACTACCAACCATCCGATCAGTAGATGATCTGCTCTCCTGAGCTACAGTCACCCTTTTAATATTTTATAAGCAGGAAAGTCAGAAATTCCAGTAATTCCAAAATATTCACTTTGCACGTAAATTTCATTAGGAAACTCCTTTCTTTCTCTAGTCAATGCATTATGCTTGTTAACTGATTGAATCAATGGTGGTGCTATATTATGGAGTCAACCTTGATAGATAATCCCTCAACTTATTCTGATTCAACTGATTCACTGCCAGGTAAATTACTCAGAAACAAGCAGAATCACAACCCATGTTAAAATACTGTAAATATTCTCACTACATAATATGCTAAAATCTAGAGCTTGTTGGTGAGCCGATAAATTAAACTGAACCACAATATGTTGAGGGTACGGCATTCAATGAGAAGGGAAAAAAAAGTGGCTTCCTGGAGTTATAACATTCTACTCATAAGAGAATAAAAATGTCTGCTTTGCATTTGCTTGTGAAAGAATGGGTTGTTTCAAAGAGCTTGCTGAATTCGAGTGTGATACTGTAATAAGACACCGTCTTAGATATTCCACGATCCACTTTGAAATACTGCCACTAAGAGCGTTAGTGTTTAGGAACCTCAGCAACTCAGTTATGAAGTGTCATACCACATAAAGTTACAGAGCAGGTTTGTCAAATAAAGATACATTGTCTTTAAAAGTTATTGAGTTACTTATTCAGTAACTGCAGAGCTCCAAACCTCCTCTGGGATTAACATCAGCACAAAAACTGTGGGCCAGGAGCTTCATGCCATGGTTTTCCATGATATTTTTGGTAAGTATTTTCATTTGTATAGTGCACAAAACAGTGATAGTTTACATACTTCGAGCACTACTTCATGCAAACTCTTTGGTTTGCATGAAGTCTTGTCCAGCCCAAGATTCCTACCTTGTAGCCTTCAGCACCGTGGATGATATCTTTCATAGAGCTGTTCACTTTCTCCCTCTCCGCTTTCAGTGATTCTACTTCCTCCTTCAGAGTTATAACCTGAACCCCCCCCAAAAAACCCCATCATGCATTCATTTAGTGGCCAAAAATATACTAATTCATGTATACATTCATCTGTAAAACAGTGGAGTGCTATGGTATGCTCCTAAGGAGGAGTATAGAGTGAAGGTTTTCTACCACAATGTTAGCTATTTAGAGAAATCTAAAACTTTGTATTATAGTCTTATTGTCTGTGTTGGTAAATGACAATATTTACAGTTGTGAAATATCATTCTACGCAGTACCTCTTTCTTACTGGCGTCCAACTCCTTCTTTGCTTTGACGGCAACTGCCTTGATTTTATTCATTTTCTCACCCTTTTCTTTATTTTCTTTCTCCAAAAGAGCTGCAGGAAGTTAAAATAAAAAAGAATATAAATCATCAAAAGCCCGGGGAAATAACTTGTTGGCACGATAACGAGTAGATTAGATTGTTTTCATAAATAACATAAATAGAAATCATCTCCACACCTATTTTCTCTGAAGTCTCATTGGGTTTATTCTCCTCAGAGGAAGCAGACTGTTCAGGAGACTCCGGAGGGAGTGACTGAGGAAAAAGAGGGAACGTTGGAAAGACCACAGTTGTCATAGTAATAGTTTTTTCCCCCTTACAGATGCATTACTGCTAGTGTGGAGAAGCACTTGCGCTCCTCATTTACAGAAAATATACACACATCACATGCTCCACTCACCTGGATAGAAGCCATTTCGCTCCTCAGCTGCGCTATGAGTGAATCCTTTTCTGTCAGCTGCTCTTTGAGCTCTCTGCTCTCTTTCTCCATGATCTCCACCTTTCTCACTATTTCCTCCCCCTCTTCTTCCTCTTTGGTCATGAGAGAAATTTGAGCTTGTAGTTTCTCGTTCTCCTCGATGATCTTCTCATTGACTGATTTCATATCCTGCAGGTCTTTCTGCAGTCCCTCAGTATCTTTCACCACCTCTTCAATGTTGGTTCTTAACATCTTTCTTTCTTGTTCCAGGTCTTTGATGTGGGCCTTGAGCTCTGTTTGCACCTCCTCCAATGTTCTCCCCCCTTGAGCATCTTCCAGGCTGCTTCTCAACAGGGCTCTCTCCTTCTCTAGCTCATCAACCCGTGCTCGGAGGTCTTTGACTTCTTTCATGGACTCTTCGAGTTCTTCACCCAGATTTTCCTCCATTACTCCGAGAAAGCCACAGATTCGTTCTGCCTCCGTTTTCATTGAATTCAGCCTTGCGTCTTGTTCTTGCTTTTCAGACGTCTCCTGGTTCAGCTGAGCTTCCAGGGCTGCTAGCTTAGAGTCTAAGAGCTCTCTCTCTTCCTGAGCCTTGGAAAGCCCTGAGAGAGCCTCTTCCATTTTCTGCTGGAGATCAGCCTTTTCAGTGGAAAGCTCTTCTATAGTCAGCTCTAAAGTGGAAACTGTCTGTTCAGATTTCACAAACTCCTCTTTTAGGCTTCCATCTAACTTTTCTCTCTCCTCCTTTAAACGTTGCACTTTATCCTCAGCTTCTGCTTTCAGGCTTTTCAGCTCCGTCTCTTTTTCCTCTCTTAGCAAAAGTACCTCCTTTTCTTTCTCCTCCTGTAGCCTCTCGATTTCTTTTGTTGTCTCATTATTGAGCTTTTGTATTTCCTCTTCTCTGATCTTCAACAGGCGTTGCATTTGGTCTCGCTCTTCAGTCAGTGTTTTGACCCTTTCGTTCAGATCTTGAGTCATGTTGTCCTTCATCTCTAGCTGGGATATGATCTCCTCATTGCGCCTAGTAATGTCCTCCAACGACTGTTTTAATTTGCAGGCTGAAGACATTTGCTCCTCACCTTGAGAGCTCTCAAGCTTCAGTTTCAGATCTTGCATATTCCCCATCAGAGCATTTTTCTCGTCTGTAGCTTCTCTCACCTTCTCCAGCAGTTCATCCCTCTCCTTGCTGAGCTGTTCCACCTTCTCATTAAGGTCTTGTATATTATTAGCTGCCTGGTCCTTCATGGCTTCGTACTGTACGATGAAATCATTTGTCTTCTCTCCCAATTCTGTCTCAAAACTCTGAAGTATGCCCTTTATGTGGTGGCACTCGGCCTGGGCAGAGTCTCGCTCTTTGGTTAAGGCCTCACATCGTGTCCTCAGCTCCTGGTTCAGCTTCTGCTGCTCCTCCACTGGACTCTGAGAGTTTTGCTCTTCAGCTAAACTGCTTACAGACTCTTCAGCTTCTCTGTGGACCACTTGCTGATCAGGATCTTGGGTCATTGAAGCTTCAGCAGGAGCACTGTCCTTGATCATCTGCAGCTCATTAATTTTGAACTCCAATTCTTCTCTTTCCATTTGAAACTCTTCTTTAACCCTTTCCAGCTCTCCCTCAAGCTCACCTTTTACATTACTGAGCAGGGTCAGCTCATCCTGTAACATGGTGTTCTGGGCTTGAACATCATCCAGTGTTGCTTTTAGCCTTCCCGTCTCTGTCTCCTCGCCATCACCATGGCTCGAGTCACCCTGACTGCAGCCAGACAGCTCCAGCATTTTGGCGATCCCCGAGCCACGTGTAGCTTCTTCATCTTCTTCCTGCACATCCTGCAGGTAGCTATCTGGAAATATAAGAGTAATATTTTGATTTAATTGAAATTGAATTTAAAGAAAAAGAAAAAGAAAAAAAAAGGAGGCCAACACAATTTTAATACTTCGACACCAGAACAGACTTAACTAAAAAGAGCTTTTGTACCTTTGAGTGCAAGCTGCTCAGTCAGCTCCTCTTGGAGCAACAAGAGACGTTCCCTCTCAAGCTCATAGTCCTCCTCTAGAGTCCTTATTTCCTCTTCGTGCTGCAGACCCTTCTGGGCCAGCTCCTCCTTCAAGTTCTCCACCTCTTGCTGGGCCAATGTCAACTCCTTTTGGTGGTTCTCCTGGAGCTCAAGAACCTCCTGAGAATTTCGCTCTTGCAGTGTTTGGAGTTCAGCTCGCAGGATTTCCAGCTGACCTTCTAAGCAACGTCGGACTTCCTCTGCACTTTCTTTTGCACTAGCACGATCTGCTTGGCGCTCCCTCTCTCTTTCACTCTCCCGTTGTCTGTCACGCTCCTCTTGCTCTTTTAGTAATTTCTGGAAATGAGACACTTCTTCTTGGTGTTTGCTGGTGCACTCCTCAATGCTGCTCTCTAGGGCTTTGATCTTCTTTTGGTGCTCTTCTATCGCCCGGTCAAACTCACCTTGCAGCTCTGCCAGATCATCCTGTGACAAACAGCACACATGTGTTAAGAAGATCTGGTTATAATAACAAAATACATTTATTAGATTGCATGAATGTCAAAGTGTGTTCAAATAAACCCGCTTGAGTTCCTCTGAACACAAACCTGGATGTGTAATCAGGCTTACACATCATACAGTGGTGTGAGTGTTATCCTTCACCTTGGCTTGCTGTTTAGTCTTCTCTAGTTCTTTACGAGACACGGCAAGACTTTGCTGAGTTTCCGCTTTTTCCAGCAGCAGTGTATCCATCCTATCAGTAAGCTCCTGTTAAACACAAATAAACGATTCACGTAATGCAGTATGAAAATGAAGTACTGCATGTTAACAGAGGAAGCTTTTAGCAAACATGCAAACCTGTATCAAAGAGTCATCTGAACTGCTGTTGGTGCTGATTTTAGATTGTTGTTTCAGGGCTTCAAATTCTTTTTCCAAATCTGAGAAGACAAAAACGAAATTATGACATAAAGTTGTATAGTATTGGCACAACACAAACACAGGATGAAACTAAAGCTCTGTGTGTAATGATACCTGTATATCTGCTCTTCATCTTCTGCATGGCAGCTACCTGCTTTTTTGCATACTTGATGAGATCATCTTTAGAGAGCGTGTCCAGCTGAAAATAAGACACACAGTTAAACCGAGGCTGAGATATCTTTACCAAAACAGCTCTAACAAAAGAGGGGGGAAAAAAAAAAAATCTTGTTTAAGAGTGTTGATACACATAACTCTTATGTGTAATTCTTAACAATATGCAGGACAGTAATAACAAATTAAAGGAACAATAAGTTGAGTTCTTTGGGACTGATAGGGATGATTTTGGGGGGGGGGGGATCAAGGTTTTCCTATAATTTGTCACAAGTCTGTAGATAGTTGAGATGCTTGCTGAAATGCAGTACCTTTGACTTGGGTGTGCTTGCTGCTGATGGAGTCGCAGACTCAGCTCCGTTACCACCAGGGTCCTTTATTTAAATAAAAGAAACATATGAAAAAATAAAACAAACAAAACAAAAAAGGAAAAAAAAGAGAGAGAATTGATGTAGAGAGGAACAAACACAGAATTTAAAAGCTAGAAAGACGCTAACCCTTCCAGTTTTTGTTTTTATGGTCAACTCCAGATTTATTCCACAAAGGTCACATAATATTTCCATTGAATTTTACCTTAATGTCTTTTTTTACAAAAGCCTACCTCTGATGGAGCACGTTTACAACATTTTCTGATTAATTACAGGCTTCTTTTCAATTCGGCAAAGAAACTAAGTAGAAGAACTTTTACTGAAACTCCATAAGCAAAGTTAGTACCACCAGGTAACGTCTCGATATTAAGCACATTTTAAATTCTTGGTCGTTACAGTAGGACTACTGCAGGTGACTTTTACTGTTACCAGCACCGTTCATCGTGATAATTAATTATGCATTACAACAACAGCTATTAGGAAAAAGACGCACACACACATATACATATATATTAGTTAACCTCAAGATCCACATCATTACTATGCGTGAGACTAGCTAAAGCTAACCCCTCCACAATGATCATTTACCTCCATCCCAGCTTTTCGGACTTTTTACTGCTTCTCAATCGTCTGACAAGCTCAGGGAGATTACTGGGAAGCTGACCGGACAAAGTCGAATCGATTTCCAAGGTAATTTACGATTCGTCAAAGACTAAACACGGAAAACATCCCCCTCTGTTATGGTTTTGAGTTAACAAGCTAAAGCAAACGCTTCCGCAATCGTCAACCAGGTGACGTCGGTATAACTGACGTCACAAATTTAAACCCAGACATCAATTTAACGTTGAAGAGAAAAAGCTAACTACCTGTTTTGAACGTAAAGACAACAATCGATGTATTATTGATACATTTCTAACTGTTACATTGTTTCTAAGTGGTGACGATTATAACTTTGAGTCTTATAAATTCATAACAAATTAAAGCATGTCAGCAGCTAAAATGTATGCCTTAATAATAATAATAATAATAATAATAATTTAAATGATAAAATCCCTTATTTAAACGTTTGAATGATATAATTCAAGTTAAATTCAGTAAAAGAAAGAAAAGAAAAAAATAGTATAACTGTAGTATAAGTTCCCGCGACCCTGAAAAGGCTAAGCGGAAGCGAATGGATGTAGTATAAGTTATACTGTTGTTTATTTGCTATGTTTATATTTAATTTATATCTAATTACATTTTTTACCAGCTGGAATTTGAGTTGCTCCATCTCACCTTCACCAGCTCAGCACATCTGTCTTTTACAGACTCTGACTTGTGCACAGACTGAATTCCTTTCCACTTTCACCTGTTAGATACAAACAGCTACAAACAAACAGCGTGGATTTTTAAAATGTGGAAATGGCAAAAACTGAAAATAACCTAAATAATAACTTAATTAAATAGTGATTATGGTAAATACTCTTTAACTGCAACAAAAAAGTAAAATACACCTGCTATTTATTATACACATGCACTGTATCAAAGTCACTCGATTTAGCCATAGGGTGAACAGATACCAACAAACTCCGTGAGGCAAGGATATGTTATCTTGGGACAAGATGGGATGAGTTAAATTAAATTTTAATATATAACTTAAGAGATGCGTGGCATTTCCCTGGGAACTTCGGTTTCCTCCCACAGCCCAAAGACATGCATTTGTGGGGATAGGTGAATTGGAAACACTAAATTGCCCATAGGTGTGAATGCAGGAGTGACTGTGAGTGTGAATGGTTGTCTGTCTAGGTGTGTTAGTCCTGCAACATATTTCATCTGCTGTTCTGTCTGTTAATCATCTTTGGGTTTCGTGGACGATGCATCCATAGATTTGCAAATCTCTTTTTCAGACCCACTTTTTCTTGTGAAACATGCATTTCTTTTTACTGAAATTTCTTCTGTAGTCCCACTAAAGAGGAATACCTTATCAACCTATAGAAAACACATGCCATTAGGACTTATTTAAAAAAGCAAAAACAAAAAGCATGACTGCATAAGAAATATTCAGGAAGAAATAGGCAATATAAAGTGCATACTATAGCTGAGAACCTAAAAAAGAGAGACTTTTTTTTTTTTTTTTTACTGTGTATGTAAGCCCATAGTGCCATAACATCCTCCCAAAGCTGTCTGATACTACAATGATGTTTTTGGGACTGCTATAGAGAGGTTGGGGGTATCTGCCCTCCTGCTGACATCAGGGCTGTCATAAACCCAGTGGATGGCCTAGCTGTGCTTCAGTATTCCCATCACGTGAGGTCCAGTTTTATCTGTTGAATATGGAGAGCGTCTGTTTTGACACAAGTGATAGAAGCACTGACGGAAGCAACTTAGCGAGATGCCTTTCATCCTGACAAGGCTGAGATGTTCCGAGCAGGGGGGTGCAGAGACTCTGCCGACTCCCTGTCTCATCTGGAAGAGACCCATCTCTACCTTCCACCCCGCCTGGGTCAAACACACCCATCCATCACAGCCGCTCCCTTGTTTTCTCCCAGGGCATCGAGCAGTATTTTGCTGCCATTTTTCTCCCCCCACTCGTGGCCGTCAGTCAGGGATGGCTTTGCCGTAATATAACTGACACTGGCTGGCGTTCCGGGAGTAATGAATAGCCTGACTGGGTCTATCAGGAGGAGCAACAGACGCTCCTTCATGCTTCTGCCTTTCTTTATTTCTATCTCTCTCTCCTGTAAGTTCTGCTCCCACATTTCAAACTAACATAACAAGTGAGACACGTTCACCTTTTCCTGCTGCTCTCCCTCACCTCATCTCTTTGTATAAGAACAGGGAGCCACAGGATGTGGGCTCCTCTTATGCTTCACACGCAAACATGGTTTGCATTTCTGACTTTATAAATATAGTAAATATAAAAATCAGTAGTTGTTTGTCGTTACAAAGCATATACACATGTTGTCACAAAAATCACACCTTCCAATTTAACTTTAAATATTTATTTCATGTCAAATTTACCTTTAGAGGTTTTGTGCTGCATTTACACTAATGATAGTTGTGACTAATAGCTATTTATTATCACCTTAATCATCACATTAAGCTATATTGATATGACTAACTTGTTACTGGGGGAGTTAAATTACTGTTCAGGTTTAGTTCAGTACAAATTTATCCTACGAAAACACAACCAATAATCTGCAACAGCTGTCACATAATAAATGTTTCTGCTGATGAGCGTTTAATGAGCGAGTAACCTAAGAATGAGAAGAGTTTTGAAGGCAGTTTCTGTCCTCACCAGCTACTTAACAGTTTTGTAACTGTAGCAAATAAAAGGATTGTTAGAGCATTTTTAGCATCAGCTAAAGATAACTAATGACAATAGGCCCAGGCTGCTGGGGCTGAGTGTTCTTTACTCACCTCTTTTTCACTCTCTGTGTGGAGACTACTCACCATATTAATCTCTGACTGTCTTCCACTCTTTTGTCCTGTTTCCATCCCCTCACCCCCCAGCTGGCCACTGCAGATGGCTGCCCCTCCCTAAACCTTGTTCTGCTGGAGGTTTCTTCCTGTTGCAAGCGAGTTTTTCCTTCCCACTGTCACCGTGTGCTTGCTCATAGATGGTCGTTTGATTGTTGGGTTTTTCTACAATGAGGTATTTACCTTAAAATATAAGTGCCTTGTGGTGACTGTTGTTGTGAGTTGGTGCTTCATAAATAGAAATGAATTGAACTTAATAAAATAAAATAGTAAAGTTGTAGGAACCTTGCTAGAAAACTAAAACAATAAGATGAAAGATGCACAGCTCAATCAAGCATAGGGATCCAGCAGAGTTTGGCGATCATCCTCAGTGTATTTGTCGCTACATTAGGCAAAGCTTTGACAGTGTAATAGATTTCTTAAATCAGTGATGCGTAAGGTATCAACTCTGATTTAAACAATATGGAAATCAGCGTAGCTGTAGTGAATGTAGCTATGTAGCAGAACTGAAGGGGAGATAACAAATTTGGCATCCGCGCCCCATTTCTCTCTTCATTTGCTCCCCCAATCTTTTCCACTCGACCTCCTACCCAATCACTGAAAGGTGACTTTGGGGGGTGGTGAGGTGGGGTGCTTATGCCACTGACCCCTACAGTGTGATTGAAGCATCCCAGTGGGTACCCTTCAGAAGCCAAGGCAGTTGTTGATTAGCTCCTGAGTAAGCAACAACTTCACTGAAGACAATGACATTTTGATTTAGGCTTAAATAAGCACAACTCACTGCTAATAAAGATTGAATGAACAATTCAGAATACAAGATTTCTACTCATCACTTAATATGTACAAAATTCTTTAAACACTCTTTGGATCATAAGCATTAGTGACTTCATTCATTTTTTTTTTTGTTGCTACCTCTCTTCTAAGAAAGTATTTGCATTTGTTTGAATGAGTCCTTGAGATAAGATTGTTACCTTTACTCATACTGGTCTACCCCTTATTTTCTTCATTGTTTCCTGCATTTGTTTCCCTCTTGACATTTTACCTTTGCAGACTGGCAGCACCATTAATAGGGTTGGCATTTTAACATATAGCTTTGACATTTTAATGTATTAATGTGGGAACTGAACCTCTCAGATTGTTCTTTTCACCACAGACCCCGAGAGTGCAGGTTCTCTAATAAATGACCAAAGCGTGAACACCTGAGAGATGACAGAATATGTCATTATGTTCTGAGCTGCTGTTAATAACTCTGGCTCTTTATATAACAGGTTAATAGTCAAATCAGTGTGTCAAAATTCCCAGAAGAGGCAATTTGTCAGTGGCTGTATTTAATTATTCAAGTAGAGATGAGAGATAGGTAGTCTTTTTGTGATTTAGTTTCTAATTAAATTCAAACTGCATTTATATGGTTCCAAATTACAACAACAGTTGCCTCAAGACGTTTTGTAGGTACGGTGAGAATGTACAATAACAAAGAGACAACCCTCTTTGAACAAGCACTTGGCATCAGTGGAAAGAAAAAATGTCTTTTTCACAGGAAGTATACATAATTTGGCTTGGGAGGGGTATCTGCTGTGACTTAAAATGAGGAAGGGTAATAATAACCATGTTAGCCATCTTAGTTTAGCATGCTGAATGTTCATCATCATAAATGGCTCAGTAGAGCTCAAAGTGATGGGAATCCCATCAGTTCTGCACCTATAATGATAAATCAAGGCACCAGACAAAGACAGCATTATGAAACATCTGGATCTTTGGAGACCCAAACCTCAATAGCCAGTAGCGATCCATGTCAAAACTACTGGTCATTATGATACATCATATGTAAACCATAATGCCTGCACAAATTATGATGTCAGTACATAAATATATAGTTCACTAGTGATTTAACTGGACTCATCAAGAGATGGTGAGTCATGTAGGAAGCATGAAAGGAAGCAACATGAAAGGTATTTTGTAACTGTTAAATGGCCTTCATCACCTAACCTCATGTAGATTTGCAACAGGTGTTCTAGGTAGGCTGCAGAAAAATACCAAACAATTTTAAGTTAAAACAAAAACTCAGTTCGACTGTATTATTATGACTGCTGATCTGATTAAGAGAACAAAAAATGGTCTTCGCATTGATTCTGTGTTTCCAGGTGTGGTGTAACAGAAGAGGTGGAGGCCCTTGATCCCGGTGATGCTAGTATATTATTGATGTTGCATACAGGCAGCAAGGCCTCTGATCTGATGAATCCAAATGCATGGGTGACTTTTGATCTCATCAGGATTTTGCTTTCTGGTTAACCTGACTTTTTGAGGCAGCTGCCCCTGGGTTCAGAACACCACTGACCAACTGACCACAGGATAGGGTCCAAAAATGTTAAAGTAAGCACTTTAAAATTTTGGGAGAGAACAACTCTTGGACTTTGTTGTGTGTACAATAGCACACAGTGGGGGGGGGGGGATACACGTGAGGTATCGGAAGAAAGCGTGGTAAGTGTAGCAGTTTTCTCTTCCGTACCCATAGGCTGTCAGTGTCTTGTATATAAATAGTTTGGTGGCTCAGCAGGAGAACAGCACTTCATCAAGGACCACGGGCACAACCTGCATCCGTCTGCACTTACGCTTGATACACTTGATTACAACTGTCTTCCTCTCTCCCCCCTCTTCCTCCTCCTTTGCCCCCACTCCCCGCCTGCCTCTTCCACATGCTTACACCACATTTTGAACATCCTGCACAGATGCTGCAGATTCACCGAATTGCTTTCTCCAAAGAAAACTCAAGCCAAACTGTGCTGTCATCTCAAAAACTAAGGTAAAATTAAGGATCAATGCACTTTTGTATTCATATTCTTTTGTTTTGCATGTAATGGAAAGAAAAAGAAAAGAAAACAAAACTGGACCTGATGATTTTGGGGAAACTGCCACAGGGTCAGTTAACATACAATTTTTGCTTGACACATATACCAGTTATGAGAAGATAAAGTCTGCAGCCAGCAGGAGTTTTTCACACCAGACATTTTCTGAAGTCTGTGCAGTCAAACAGCCAGCTGTAATGCAAATCATTTCAAGACCATCAGTGAGAATGCAATTTTTCACTGTCAGTTTGTTATACATGACCCTGTTGCTCAGTCACCACAGAAGCTAATGTACACATTCATTCAGCCTAGTGAGGCAGCCCTGAAACGTCAGCGCTGTTTAATACATGAGCCAAACGACAGCCTAAACTCATACATGCAGATACAAAACACACACGCGCGTGCACACAGCAGGCCAGTGTTGATTTCATTAGTGGATGTGGAGATAAAGTGCAGTAGCTGAAGGCTCAGAGAGTGATGAGGCATCTGGATTCACCAGTGACAGCTGTTTGCTAAGTGTGACTGAAACACTGCCTCGCTCTGCGTCCCTCTCACGCTTCTTCTCTCTCCACCTTTTTCTCTCTCTTCTGCTTCTTGTCATTCATCATCAGTCTGGTGGAGCTGTGACCTGTAACCATTGGCCTGTAGCTGTATGCATGAAGATATTTCAAGTGTGTTTGTGTTTGTGTGTGTGTGCGTGTGTGTGTGTACTAAAGAGATCTCTTAGCCTTCACATATTTCATCTACATGGTTCAATTTCAATCAGAGCTAATGGAAGTGCTGGCCAACCCTCAGCTCAGCCCCGCTCCTTTGCACACACACACACACACACAAGTACCAGAACGTGTGTGTGAAATTCAGAGAAGTACAGCATTCAGCATTTGCCGTAAAAGATAAAAAACTCCTTACATAAATGAAAAGCTTCTCAGCAGTGAGACAGTGTCTTATATATAAAAGCATTGTTTAGGCATTAATTTAAAAGCAAACAGATTTTTTTTTTTTTATACTAACTGGGGCAAAGTTAATGATACAGGACAATGGTAGTCATTCAAAATCATTAAGCCTGACCAACCTTCATGTATGCTAATTTTTCACCATAAATCAAAGAAAATGTCAGTGCAGTGAAACATGGCAGAGTTCTGACTGTATTTTCTAAACTGATGAGCAAAGTGACAAAAAGCATTGCATGTTCGAAACCATGCAAAGCCCTCCTGTGTTTGCATTGTCCACGCGTGAGTTAGGCTCTCTCCAGGAGTGCTTGCCAATGAAAAACATGGTAGTTTAATGTGCCTACTTGAACCTAGGAAAATGTCTTACAATAGATTCTTAATCCCAAGAGTTTCCCTTCCTGGTTAATTGAACTTAATAATTAACTATAAAATAACTTATTAAGTTACTTATAACTATTTAAAATGTGCCGAGGCTTCACTACCGTGTCTTAAGGGAAACTGACTGCACACGCTTAATGCATGACCTTACCACTCGTTCTATGAAAGGTGGGGTTGGCTGTAGCCTTCATAAAAGGTTAAGATAGTGGCTGGGGCAGTGGTTTAACTCCCTGAGGTGAGCAGGTGTCCCAGGTGCTGTAAGTCTAATGCAAAGACCCAAGGCCAATTACTGTATGTTATCCCACTGATCTTTCACCCAGGTTCACTTTCTCTTTTCTCCATTGTCCTATTGAATAAAACCCCAAAAATATATTTTAAAAATATATATAATGGATGTCACATTTTTCTTCTCTGTTGACAGCAAACAGTTGCCACAGGAGCGTGACCTGAGGATGATGTTTTGTGTGCATCACATTAGTAAAGAGATGGTAACGGAATTACTGTTTCTGTTACTAACAAGTTACTAATGTATTTCTGCAAGCCACCAACACTGTGTTTCACTCTCACACCATTAGGAGTCCAATAATCAGTCTCTTTTAGGTCTTTTCTAAAGGAAAAACCTGGCTTGTCTACCTGCTTAATGCACAATACCGTTTATATTAACTGCTGCAAAATTTGCATTTAGCATTCAATTATTTTAGTGAATATATTCACAATACATATGAATACATTATCTTTTTCCTTTTTGTTTTTGCTGTGCTATTATATCCCAGCTGCAGAGCTCTGCAAAATAACAGCTTTTGATTTTGTTCATGAGAAACAGAAAAGCCTGTTTCAGTATTAGACTTATCAATTCATATTGTTCCCTTGTGAGACAGGCAGTGCTGGAGTGTAACATGTCTTGGCTTTCATGATGAGACTGCCTTCCCTCTCTGTAGCAACTGTTATGCTTAAGCAATAGCTGGGGAACGGCTCTCTTTTTTTTCAGCAATTAAGCAGCATCAGTCACTGTCAGAAAACTGGCCCTGAATGGTAAGCACTCCATTAGTGGAATTACAGCGGCTTCAGAGTACTGCAGATAGAGGTGACTAATGAAGTCCAATTAGCAATCCATCAGCTATTATAGAAAAAGACCATTGACAATAACTTAAACCTGCATTTCACAAGAGGGTGTAAATTATGTATCGCTAACATATTCAGGTGGATGTGGCTAGAAACAATTTGTATTTGATCCCATTTGATTTGTGCTGATTAGAAGATTTAGTCTGAGGTTTCTGTGAATGAAGAAGTTGTAGAAAAGCTCCTGGTTCAACAAGTTCAGAGTTTTAAATAGGAATAACAAGAAAGTCATTATTTACTGAAAGGAAAATGAGCCTGTAGTTGGCTCAGTTAGTAGTTAGAGCTGATTTTATGATTGTTTAGACCTCTATAGGTTTTGCTTCATTATATCTCATTGATTTTTGTCTACAAAATGTAATGTTCCTACACAACCATTTAAAATCTTGTTTCTAGCAACAAGTGGCATGGTGGTGTACAGAGATGGGTGTAATCCGATTACTTTTTTCAAGTAGGAGTAAAGTAAGGGGTTGCTATTGCGAAAAGTTATTCGATTTCTGTTATTGTCTCAGCACGTTACATTACTGCATTACTAAACTGTGATTTTGTTTGTGAGAGTGTTTCATGACAATGACGTACATGCGTGCAATGTCCGTGGCAGCAACAGACGTGTGTAGATCAACAATGGATAATATGGAGTGCAGGAGAGAGTGCGGCCATGCAGCGTTTAGAGCTTGGAAGTACTCACATTACTTTGAGTTTGATTCTGTAAAAAGTGACAAAAACATTAGCGTCCGCTGTAAACTCTGCGTGGGAAGAAAACGTCTTTCTACAGCAAGCACTGAGCACGCTGCCACAGGAATGTGAAATTCACAGAGAAACCCCCGGACCCCCCCCACTGACATGACCGCTGTGGCACCGGGCAAACCTCCACCAGCCCCACTCCTGCTAAACAGGTGAAAATAGACTTAAGAGCGACAGGACTTAATGCTGCTGAATCCTTGATTTTATTTATTTCCTGCCGTGTTTTACTTGCATCTATTTGAAAGAATGAGTGTAAACACAAAAAAAATATTTTATTTTATATGCTGGAATATACAGAAAATAGGTTTAAATGTTAAACAAATTTCTTCCAGTCCAGTCCATGTTCCCCTGTGTATGGTCTCAAGTGTGTGAACGTTTGAATGCTGTTGACTGACTGGCTTTCGTAAATCTCCAGAGTCTTTAAGTGACAACATATAACAGCTAGTGGTCATGCCAATTAGTGTCTTCTAGTGTCTGTGGAGTACAAGGAATTCCTGTGTAAATTCAAAAATGTTAACAGATAAGGAAGCACAGTGGTGAAGTAAGAAGGTGGTTCAAATCCAGGATGGGACTTTCTGTGTGGAGTTTGTATGTTCTCCCTGTGTCATTATAGATTTTCCCCACGTACTCTGCCTTCCTTTCACAATCCAAAGACTTGTATGGGGTTAGATTAAATTGGCTAAAGGTCTGAAGGATTCACTTTCGTCCTTCATGACAGCTCAAATAGTCTTGAGCACTGCCAGGGCTGAAGACTTGGAGAAGCAAAAGAAAATGGATGGATAGAAAAAAAATAACGTGGTAAACAAAATAACTTGTGTTAACTTTTGCAATCCCTCCTCTGGTTTCTTTTTCAGAATAATAGATTCTGATGAAGCCACACAAACAGGATTTTAAGTGAACTGTGAGCTGACATGATTCACAACCACTGCAGATGTGACCAGGTGTCATCAGGCATATGCAGTTAAAGGTAACATACACAAACAGGATGTCACAATCACATCATAAGCTAACATAAGAGTGAGCCAGTTCCTTTAACTGATTCATGACATCACTCCAGCTGATTTTTCTCTGTTTAGCCCTGTGTAATTGGTACCCCGGATTGAAATCAAGTGAAATTTGACTAAGAAAAATACATAAATAAATTGTGTATATAATTTACAACAGCGAACAAGAAGATTGTTACAAAAAGGGATTGGACCTGTAATGCTAAGGTTTCTAAACTGCTTTGTATCTCATTGAACTAATTAAGCAAAAAATTGCATCCAGGTCATACAGGAAGAAATACCAGGCATTATATTTTTACACAATTTTACAAAACATTTTACAGTTAGAGTTCTTTGCCATACTGAGATTAAATCCGAGACCCTTTTATTCAACTGAGCTGTGCACTCAGCAGCCCTAAAGACCTGTGGAGGTAAGATTATCAGGAACACATTAACAAAATTCAGAAAACTTGTTTGTATGTTTAAACAAGTAAACTGTTGTTGCATCTTTGGAACAGACTTTGCTGTGTATATTTTCCTGTGAAAAAAAAACAGGGAAAGTCTGTTTAATCTCCAAAAGAACAAATTTACTGTTCACTGGGAAAAGAGTTATTTATTAATTGGGTGTATTTTTGCTTCCGTCTCCAGGGAGGGTGTCAGTTGGAACGTCTGACTTCTTTCATTCAAGTAAATCCCGCGGATGATAGATCATACTTAATCACCTTTAGTGATGATGGTAATTAGCAAACAGATGCAAGTTTAATCAAAATTTGGCTGGTGTGGTCCAAGCAGTCTCTGATTAATAAGAAGAAATGCATAAAGGCTTGCAGCATCTCCGTAATATGAACTCTGCTCTTTATGTTACCCTCAGAACTCCACCTATACCTGGGGCCCTGCTCTCGACTCATACCAGGGTGGCCAGCCTCTAGAGGTGTCGACTGCCCGTTGCCTCTGGTCCTCTGGGACTCTCACCCTTTGGTTGTGGGCTCTCCATCTGGGGTCTCCCTACTTCTCCGTCTGGGGTGGATGCGCATCACCATCTTTTCACTGAGATGTGTGGCCTCAGGTCTGGTTGTCCTCGTTCCATCCCTGTCTATCCCCAGACTTCTGTGGGGCATCGCTGTAGCTTCCCACTATCAAGTACATTTGTGACAAAGATACAGGCATTCTCTCTCTCACACCCACACTATAAGAAGATTGTTGATTTATGTTTTTTGTGTGTGTGTGTGTGTGTGTGTTTCAGGTGCTGTATGTTTGTTTAGTTTTTTTTGCCTCTTACATGTGCAGCAGTAAGAGATTATTCCCCCCATTTCCAACCCCCCTCACACCACTACCTCCCTTTTTGGTCACTTGCTTGTCTTGCCTTGGACATCGTCGTACTATTATAATACCTGAAGTAACACAAAAAGAAACAAATAAATAAACAGATAAAATTCACACGAACAGGGGGAGCCTATAGAGATTCAATGTAGCTGTTTTTGTAAAAGCAAAATGTGTTCAACACCACCGTGCATTTGGATCACAATTCTGATTGCAAACTTGCCAGAAGGAGAGGGGAAAAAAAGTGGGTTTGTAAGTTTGTTACCCGTGCTGCAATACATGTAAGTTATTTCACCTTGGGCAACAAATTATCCAAGCTGGAATAACTTTGTTTATTGTATTCAACATTTAATATATGTTGATTTTAAAATCACTTAATTTAAACCAGCTCTGATGGTTTAAAGCTGACTATGACTTTTAACCTTGCTATTATAAAATATATTGTTAAGGAAGGAGACTAAAAAAACTCTACTTACAGCCGATTTTTTTTTAGCAAGAAGAAAGTAGAGAGGTTGATTACCACATGGCAACAACAACGTTTCCATGTTCATTTCCTTTATTGTGCAATGCACTGACGTAAATGAAAGAGCGAAAAAAGAAAAATGGTTTGTTTTTAATGGCAACTGTATGGTTGTCAAGGTAACCAGAGGATGAGGTGTGAGCAAAATTAAACATTAAAACATTGAACATAACAGATACCGTTCTCGTATGGAGCTATCTCTTTCTGCATCTGTTCTTTCTCCTTCAGCTGTTTCTGTAGGAAAACCTCACATTCTGCAATGCAGCCGTTGTCCTGGGGATCCTCCTTTTCAGCCTAATGAGATAAACACGGTGAACACACATTAGGTAAACAAACGCTTACCGACATACACAAGAAAGTTACACCTCAACAAAGTCGCAAAGTAAAATAAACAACAAGCCTCAAAGACATGACATCAGCTGAATTGAAAGCAATCAGGTGGTTTCACTGAAAACTGTAGTGCCCTTTTGATTATCACTGTTCCTGTCCCTGTCCTCATTATTTATTCTTTCTGTAACAAGTCTTAGCCTCGAAAGACATTTTTTACATTTTTATGTAGATGGCAACAGATTTGTGTGTGTTGGTCAGTCACGTGTGTTAAGCCCAAAACCAGACACTTTATTTGTATTGGTGAAAATAGAGCAATAAAGCAACTTCTAATAAAGCACGTATAATGAGCTCAAGTTTACAGTTATACTATATAGGAACGTATTTTGTATTATTTTCATTTGAGTTAATGTCTTATTGCTATTCATTCACTTTGATTTATGTTTTTGTTTTGTTTTATTGTGAATTTACTACAATTAAATTTTTATTTACTGCCTTTAGAAATGCAAAGGGTTAAAAAGTAAAAAATTATTAAATGCTAAAAAATACATTATTATTTATGTGTGATGTGTAGGTACTTAGAAACCTTGTTAACCCTAGAACACTATCGCTAAAATAATCACATCATCACTAACGCCGGGTGATTTTTATCCAATATAATATACCCAATTAAAAGTACTTGTCATCAAAATATATATCACATATCAATACATCAATATGACAAAACATGACAAATTAAGAGTGGTCTTCTTTTATTTTCAACTGTGCCATGGCTAACAAAATGTGTCATGGGGGGACCCTGAAAAATGCTCTTGAATCCCACAGCCTTTTTATCTGGACCATCACTGCACGAAAGAGCCAATGTTTGTGACGGCCTTTTCCAGTCACACTGTGTAACCTTCTTCATTTCTCAGCCTGGCAGTTTCTTTAACACGTATTATCTTTCTGTTTTTTGGACCCGTATGAGCATCATACACACATTTCCAGTGGAATGCTTTAGAGCTTCTCCCCACAGATCAAGATGAACTGTTGTGTGCAGCCCAAATTTAATCCAGCAAGACCCCGGCATCAATAATATATTAGTGTAGCAGTTAGCAGCCTAAAGATATCAGTATTGATCTCCTGTTTAGATTCAGCTTGTTTGGACCAGGAGACAAATAGCCTTTCTGATTCTCTCTAAGAGTCCATTTCATTTTACAGAACGAGTTACTGTACTGTGCCATCTACTGCTGATGTCATTCACAGCATCTACTCTGTAGCAACAGCATTGCCACTGTTTGAAAATGGATTGAGTAAAAGTTATATTCCATTAGCCCTGAAAGAAATAAGTGAAGCACTGAATGTGTGCATATTCAGACTTGTTTAAAGGTGTACAAGTGTTACAAAGGGAACTTTGCATCTGACTGATGGAAAGCACGTTCTTCAAGGCTCAGGGCATGGCTTCCTCACTATTTTAAGAATGGGTCAATCAATACCACCTCTCTCCTCCCCTGTTTTCTCTTTTACTTCCTCTTTGTCAAGCAAATCAATGCAGAGGGATTATTTTCATAGACTGAGAGCAACAAAAAACGTAAACCCTTCCTGATTAAAGCTGCATGCTAATGGTGGCATTTATTATGTATTCCTTGTTTTGTGCATCCTGCCTTTTTGAATGAGCATGTTTTTGTCTATTTTCTTATTGTGAAAAATATCAAACAATAAGACAGCAGCTGTTGCAGTGCTGCGTTTTTTGGGGAAATTTAGTTATTTATCTGAGAGTCATGGATGGCTGTCAGACAGCTGAATAACAACTGACTGCAACAGACTAGCTAGCTTTCCAGGGTGAACCCACTGTATATGTATTAATTTATGCCAAATTAAGACTACCCGGTGCCTTAATCTGCCCTCTTCATGTGCCAAAGTATTCTGGTTAAGTAAGACACCAAAGAGTTTTCATCGCAGGGCTTCAAATACTGCTGCTTGGTCCAATGCCCGTGTGATAAAGTCCACAGTTGGGTCTTGTGTTCCATTCCTTGCTTCTGTGTTTTACACTTTGTTTTGCTTAAGTTTGACGCTCAGTGTGTGATGGCGAGAGGTAATTTAAAGCTTCCATATGTGATGAGCTGGGAGTGACCTGTGTCAGAACTGTCATAAACCCAGTGCCAAAGGATACCTTCTGCCCAAAGGTTTTAGAACAGGCTGCCAAACCCCAAATAGCTCCTGATACATGGTAACTTTGAGCACTGGTGTGTGAGTTAATGTGTGAACAAAGAACACATTTGTTCACACACTGGTGTAGCTCAGGAGGCAGAGCAGGTCATTCACTAATTGGAAGGTTTGTGGTTTGATCCCTGGCTGCTTCAGTATGTTTGCCAAACTATCATTGGGCAAGATACTGAACACCAAGTTGCTCTCCAATGGGTTCATTGGAGTATGAAAGTGTATGAATGTTGGATAGAAAGACTTAGGTGTAGAAAAAAGTGCTGTGTGAACAAAGCAAGTTGTATAAAGCGCTTTGATTGCTTGATTAGAGGAGTAAAGTGCTATCTAAGATCCAGTCAGTTTAAAGTGCTATATGCAACACAGATTTTAATCTCAAAAACAAAATCGAGTTGCTGTTGAAAACAAATGTTCTGGTAGTGATGTTCAAACTGTGATTCACTTTGTCTTTTAATGGGTCCAGATCTAGACTTCACTCTTCCCCTTCAGTCGTGAACAAGAACAGCACACCTCCGCTGGATATTTATAATTAATATTCTTGCACCCATGAAGAAAAATCCTTTTTCTGTTTCTATATAAATATTTGTCTACTGCATGCATGAATATTTTCCCCTCAGGCTAAAATGCAGCTTGAACTCTTTAGCTGGTCATAAAGGCTGATGTCTGTCCTTTCTAAGTGTACTTTAGAAAGGCCGTGAACTCCAAATGGCTCCTAGTCTGTAGAGGAAATAAAGAAAATAATGTTTGCCAAAATTATTTGCCAAATGATGGTAACATAATGTTTTCAGAGGAATAACCCAGTCTACATCTTTAAGCTAAATACATTTGAACGCGTTCAGTTCATTTGTTGTCATAAAACATTAAAAGCTGAAGCACATGAAAGTGTGTATACACTCTTGTACAATAATATATACTACTCAACTGCATCCTTGTCAGTTAGCGACAGATATAAAATGTGTGTGACACGACATCAGCACTAATTCTGGGTCAGCTTTTGTATCTAGAGCAGACAGTCCTTTTGAAATTCTGAAACAGTGGTTTTCCCAGCTTCATCACAGTCTTGAGGGCTTTATCCATTTAGCTCTGCACTCTCACAGCCTGAAACCAAAACCCACTTCTATTGTCACGCAGATGATGCACTTTACTTCCTTAAAAAAATTCCAAGACACAGAAAGATGCAGACAGAGGGTCTATGCAGTGTTTAGTTTTTTTTTTAGAAGAAAGCAGACATCTGCAACATTCACATATTTACAAGGACCCTATTGCAATAAATAGAGATTCACACAAACTAAATATGTGCTAAAAATGTCTAATTTCATCCAAACAAAATACATTAGACGTAAACACAAAACCTATAACAAAAGCAAGGATGTGAAGTGTGTTGTGTGGGAGCAACATTTTATTGATCTGAATTTAAGGGTCATTCCTCTGCATTCGGGGTGGGTGTCCCAATCCCTAACAGGGGCAATAAATTTGTAAATGGGTTAGCTCATGTTTGATTTAATTATCTTTCCCTATTCAGAACCGGTAATCTAATTATCCCCTGCTGCTTCCTGTACAGAGTAGAAAGAGACAGAAATGCAGGGGAGTACTGAAAGCACTGGAGTTGTTTGTGAAATGCCTGCCTGCTTTCAAGAAGTCTCCTTTTTTTTTTTTTTTTAGAAAATTGTGTGTGTGTGTTTTTAACCTCTGTTCTCTTTGTGTTTCAGAACAATGTCAAATTATAACCCCACAGTAACTACTCAAGTTTCCACGTCACAAAAATCTATAATTAGTGGAGCTGGAGTTGCACACTATTTTAAATATGACACTTTAGTGTTAGATGTTTGGAGCAATTATATTAGGTAAGTTCTTTTTTAAAGAACACATAAATATTTCCAGATCGGTTGCCTGGTTTCTTGCTGAGACAGCACTAAATCAATACACAATTTAATAAGCAGAAAGCCACAAAGAGAGTCTCCTTGGTTGAGCCAAGGCCATTAATTTAAACATTTTTCCTTTATTTTTTTGCAGTTGAAAACAAAGTGAACCTCAAAAGTTTTTAGTAAATAATTTAGTCTTAATTCTGATTTTCAATAATCAAAGTCTTGCCAGGTAATTTGACACAACTTAGTTGGTTAGCAACATGCTAGCCCTAGTGTCAGCTAATCAGCTCAGCCCTTTTGTCAAACTAGGAAACCATTCAGTTGAAAAAGAAAACGTTACTGCCAAAAGAAGAAACTAAAGACATATATGACATAACAGTGGAAAAGCTCAGTACTTGATGTGATGCGTTCCAAAGTAACACGTTACTATTTTTCAGTGCTGTATTTATGTTAATGAGTTACTGTACTTGTATTACAAAGGTTCTTCAGTTATCTGCATTTCAAAAGTGTCTTTTTCTTCCTGCTCACGCACACTACAATCAGCTGATTTCAGTTTCTGTCCAGGGAGGAGGACAATGGTGACGCCTATACCTTTTGAGGATTGGAGATATGAATATGACATTTAATGCATGAAAGGACAGAAACCTAATGTTAAAGTGGAAACTGTATCAAAGACAGCAATAACTTCCTTTTTCTTGCTAACGCAACATCAACTCTTTGCATGCATCTGCACAGATAGCATGCTAACACAGCGCTAGCCAAGAATCCAGAGTGATGTTAAAGAGAGTGATTGTTCGGCGACCCCATCACAGCAAAAAGACTCTGAACTTCATCATGTAATGACTTTTGAGTAACAAGGCAATCACTGGCTAAGGTTACCTGTATACTCTCTATGGACTCATGATGTTAAGGCAACTGAGCACTGAGACATTTGCTTTAGTCAGAGAAATAGTTGCATATGTATGTAAGAGACATTCCCTGCAGGCTGAGTTATGGTAGCAGTACAGTAATCACAACCTCAAGCTGAACTCAACAAGAAAGAGAAAAAAATGCTTTTAAGTTAAAGCTTTTCAAGTCTATCTATCTATGACAGTGTGCTTTCCCTGTGCTGTGTACTATAAATAGGTTCCATTGTGCCATTGGACACAGATTTTCTTGTTAATTAATCAATTATTAATTGATTAGTTAATAAGTAATGTGTCTCCTCAGTTAATGATTACCTATGGGGCCGTGATAATCGCCCAGGCTCAACACACTGTGTATTGCGTTTGAGTTTTAGCCATCCCTGTGCTAGTTCTTGTCTCAGACACACAAACATGCAAGCACAAGCGTCAGCATAAACACACGTAACGGAATAAACAGCCAATACCCAGAGTCACATGCAACCATTGCTCCTGATTCATGGAAGATGTAAAACTGAAAATAAAAATCAAATAAATAACCAAGACTATACTGGCCAACAAACACACACACATACACACACACCACAGAGCAGCTGCTTATTAATCTCTGCCTCTCTTTCCGTCCCGGGTTGCCTCCTCAGCAGCTGTGTATGTGTGTGTTTGTGTGACGATGGGGGATGTTGGCGAGTTGAACCTCGCTTGTATCATATGTCATCTTTAAATGACAGTGTCGTAAAGCATTACGGAGAGCAGAGTGGAGGAGAGAAGCCCTGTCAGGGCTCTGTTAGCCAGATAAATGTTCCTCCCTGTTAGCCTGTTAGCCGGCAGCTGGTATCACTTCTAATCAGGAACACATCCTGCCTGATGCAACAGGTGCACATGAGCCAGGGGAGGATGAAAAAACAATGCAGATATGGTTTAGATTGTTGGGGATTTTGAAATACTCCAGAATTGATCCACTAGCCCTGCTTAGTCTTTATTTATCTCTCTGGTTCTTCTTGCTGCCAGATTTCACCATGTGCCATGTTGATTCCTAGTTACTGGATTTTAGCGATTTCACTTGATCTCAGTATCCATGCGTGTTCTTTTCCATAGTTGATTGTGCCTGATTAAGGTGGGTTTCTTTCAGGTTTCGTTCAGGTTTATGTTTTTCTAAATGTATAATGGATTTGTTATCACTGATTACTGATGATTATGTTATAAGTAGAGTTTGTTTGCATTCATTTCCAACTGGTTGATGTGGGATGAGGAAAATAGGGACCTAATTACCTTTTCTTCAAAGATGGCACAACCAAATTTTTTTATATAAACATTCTGAATTATAATTATATTATAATTTCAAATGGGATAAATTATTTACTTCACTGTTTAGCTGTCCAAAACAGAATGACGCTTGAATAACTGATCTTTTCATTTTTTGCCAAGTGATCGTGTTATTAAAGGAAAACTGACAGCTTCATTTTGAAAAATAAAAATCTTTGTTTTTTTCCAAATTAATGTATGTGGGTCTTTTCACCCGCCAGCTTTCATCATTGTTTTTATCTCACTGTTGGATGTTTTTGTCTTTGCTTTGTCTCAAACTGACCAGGAATCCTAACTTGCTTGGTACCTGCTTAAGGAAACCAGAAGTGCAGCAGCAAAGAAGACCACATTTACATGTGCACACATAAATACACACTCACAGAGGAAGCCCTAACTCAAACACACACATGCACAACCTTGGATGTGTCTAATATGCAAGTCAAGGCTGCAGTGCCTTCCCCCACTTAACATTCATGGAGAGTTCAGGCATTAACAAAATCACTGTAAAGCCACCACCCTCCAAAATGGTACTGTAATACAATTTGTGCATCAAAGGTTGTGTAGGGTTCTGCTGATTACGTTAGCGTTGCTGTGACAAGAGTCAGCGCCTGTCAGCTCTTCAGGAGGAGGAGGAGCAAGCTGGTGAGGACGCTATAAATTGGTAAAAACCGGGGAAGTAGGCTTTTCTCTGTGACTAACATTACATATAAATGGTAGGAGAAATGGTCTATTGTCCTTTAGGGGGTTACTGTGTATTCATGCTCAGCTATTGTGAGTAGAAAAAATAGACTTTTCTAGAGCCTGTTTACAGAAATTTAGTTAATTATTCTTTCTTACAGGTAACCCGTTGCTTCACATTTCATGCACTTCATCTTCTCCTTTTCTCTCTCGCCGATTAAGGCCTAATTGGAGCCAAGCGACTTACCACTGATGGGATCAATGGGAGGACCAGCAGCGGATACACACCATTTTCATTACTTACCGCAGTTCAATACACAGGCAGCCATCGCAGCAATCAGTTAGTGCTGCGGTAATAAGAAAGGCTACAGAATCTGTCAGAAGGCAGAGGCACTTGTACGAAATGGCAATTTAGTGCAGCTAAATTAT
>VURO01012535.1:6964-26643 GCA_015108175.1 Pelvicachromis taeniatus
TTCACACACACACTTAAGCCTAAACTTTTAACCCTGAAGCTGTTTAACATCTGGTCTTCTTATGAAGGCAGAGCATTGTCTTTTTGACAGGCTGCCTCTGTTAGACCGAGGTCGTACTTTTATAGCCCAACGTCCTTCTCCTGCTCCTTCTTCCCTGATTAAGACAGGTCAGCACAACTCCTTCCACCCAAAGGCGTATTACAGGGCCCTGTGTATGCCTTGTCAGCTGTGATTAGAAAGAAGCATGGGAGGAGAAGACGCGCTAACAGGGAGTGATAGGAGCAGGGAGGAGGCCGGGTCTTGTCCATCACCTCTCAGCACACGCTCGCAGAGAGCCAGACAGTCCTTTCAGAGCAGCGTGTCACCGGGCAGCTGCTGGCTCCAGATTCTTCGGGAATTCTTTTTCAGCTTATCAGAGCCTATAGGTAAGTTTTCTCAGGGAGAGCTGAAACAATGTTGCCTTATCAAAATGGTTTATTTCATAGGTGATAGGAACAGAAACATTCCCTCTTCACAAACGGAAGATAAGAGGAAGACAAAAGAGAGCAGAGCTGAAGTCAGCCAGAATACAAGATATACACGCATTCGTTAAATCGGTGTGTGTGGTAATGAAATGCAACATGATTTTTATTATGTGGAAGGTTCCAAAAATAGGCTGTGTAAAGGGAGGAATGCCAGGTTGGGTTGCTTTGGACACCACCTGTGTTATCAAAATTTAAAGCTAACAGCTTCCCTGGTTTCGCACAAAACCGTCAACGGTTAGGAAGATACTTTAATGAAAAGCATCACATTCTGTTTCAGATTGTTTGTGGCAGATGAAAGTAAATCACTCCAAACCTGGAGCATATCCCGCACTACATCTAGCATCTCAAAGCAAGCTCATTGTGAAACATTTCTCTGACTATTTCTCCAAAATGCTACTATTCTGAATTACCCAAAGGAATTTTAACAACTGGGGAATGCTCACCTAACTGTCTTACCGTATTTGGCAATGCCACGGTCCATTGTAAAAGAGGAATCTTTTATGAGGCGCAATTCATCAGACATCTGGTTTTGATGTTGCATGGGGGTGCAGTCTTCAGATGTGACCTTTCTCAGACCAACGTCAGCCTGTGGGATTGCTGCAGAAAGATCAGATGTGTACTCTGGAAGTGTGACTGTCCAATGGCCAGCTTGTTTACCAGTAAACCACTTGACCCAGAAGCCTCTATGCACTTCATGAATCCAATATGAACATGATCTGATGCCATATATCATGCTTGGGTTTCACTCCAGGCAATTTGTGTTGTAAATAGCTTTGAAGTATACACAAGCTGCAGATGCCTGTTTGATTTTGTCAAAAATGTTAAAAAGAGATGCAAAAAGTGTCTTCTTGACGTTACACATCGAATGCAGCGTAATGTAGTGTAGAACTACTAAAGAACAGAAGGAGAAGAGTGGTTGAGTGGAGTGATGGAAGCAAGTTTACATTGTGTTTGGCACTTGAGTGCAGAGAACGAGATCCATCACAGTGTGTTTACCAGCCCTCATGGGCCAAAACTGGCTCATGGCCAAGTTTCCACTGTGGCGCTGTGGGCACCCATCACTACACACACACACACACACAAATGCCACCACCATCATATACACAGTCATGCACGTGCACACACTCCCTGACACAGTCATTTATTTGCCCCTGTGTGTACACACAGTTGCACGAGTGCCTGAAGAGTGTGGGCCTTCTGGAGCAAGCAACCGAGGAATCAAAGAGCATCCTTTCCCTGTGGAAAGAAGCCTGCTCGTAACAAGACTGGAATTAGTCCGGTACGAACCGTGATTGTGCTGCAGATCACTCAGGGCAAGAACTTTATTATCACCGACATTGGACGAAATGTTCAAGTCAATATTCCGAATTTCAATCAGATTGCACAAGATACAATTTTATAAAAATGCTCTGTCGCTAAATAAATTGCGAGAGGTGAGAGATTAATCACAGGTCTGTATTTTTATTGTATTCACAGTGTGTTTGGGATCATTGCCAAGCTGAAAAAGGAAGTTGTTGCTAATCAGACGCTTTCCAGATGGTACTGCACAGTGGATCCAAATCTAATGGTACTTTTCTTCATTCATAATTACATCAATGTTGACCCACCAACATGACTGGTTGAAATTCAACCTCAAACCATAACAGAGCCTCCACCGTGTTTGACACTGTTGTATCTCACTGTTGTAACCCTGTACTGACCTCTTCTACACATAATAACCATTTCAAATTGGATTCATCACTACCTAAGACTTGCTGCCAATTAAGCTTTTCAGCCCTCCTCTCCCTGTTTACCTTCCTTGAGAATATTTCTCCACACTCAACCTTCCACTGAGACCATTTCAGGTGAGGGTTCAGTCAACAGTCTGTGGATCAGCTGAAGAGTCAGGTGCATCCCTCAGGTCCTGTGTCAAGTCTTTGCTGGATTCTTTTTCTGTTTCTTGAGGACATGACTTTCAGATATTGTCCATCAGCTCTAGATGGACTTTTAGGACCGCCACTACTCCATTTGTCCTCCACTTGCCTCGTTTCCTCAAATTCTTTAAGGAAATGCTGAACAATGTGCCAAGATGTGCCAAGATTTCTCTGCTTATAGCTCTTCTGGAATCATCTCTTTCGTACAAACAATATTTTATGTTTGTCAAAATGTGCTCTTTTGACATATGTCATGGATTCATGTAAAGAAATGGGAACAGATTATGGGTTTTTATAATAACAAAGAGTTGAAAAATAAAACTTAAATCAGTTCGTTGCTAGGCTGTCGGAGGTAGAATTAGATACTTTTTGAAGTATTACGCGTCTTAACAAACAAACAAAAATTCTTCTAAAAATGGTCGAGAAAAACAAGCCAACGTATAAAGAAAAACTTTGAAGAGTACTTTTTAAAAAATGACTCATTTGAAGTAAAATACAAAGAAATGAGGGATGAAAGCAGAAGTCTCACCCCCAGTGAGCCAGCAGGCCAGAAAAGAAATCCATTTTAAGGCACCTTTCTAATTGCTACTCTTAGCTGATAGGTTAGCACTTAATCCTCTTGTTCAAATATGTCTCCTTTGGCTCTATTATGCTAAAGGCCTGTCTTCAAAACGTGAGTCCACAGACAAATGGCTAATGTCATGGTGGCTACTTCTATCTTTCAAATATGTTCGACTGCCCCGACTTTAACACGCTGTAACATGTTCTTTGCCACCCAGGCACCTGTCCCCCATGGTGAATCTGCACCACCCTTAAAAATGTATCCACTATTACCCACAAATGACTCCTACACAATCAAATCAGTTGCACTGCACATCTGTAATTGGTGTCATTAATTTAGTAATGGATCAAACCAAATATGACAGCAACCGCCCCTTTGATTCCTCAATTATGCCACTGAGTTTGTCACTTCCTGCCAAATTTGAAGCAATTCAGTTTGACTAATACTGTCAGACTGTTCAAAAGTAAAATTGAAGCAGTACATATTCTTATAGTGTGATACTGCTAGTTCACTCTTTGACATGATCAGGTGAAATAGTCATATGTGTCTCTATCATGCACAAAACGTCATTCACACACTAACAAGACTCAGTGTTTGGAGCATGACTGCAAAGAATATCCAAAGTGAATCAGAAGACAGGTACTCGGCTGTGTGGGTGGGAGCACTGCGGCCACAGAGAGAATGCTGAAACACTGCCTCAGATGAATAATGCAATTCTATGCTTTGAGTGGGATAGGAGCCACGCATTTTAATGCATATATACTACGGAGCCTCAGAAAAGTTGCATGTGTGAGTTTTGAATATTTCAGATCAAAGTTTTCAAAGCTCGTTTTGCAACTGTCGCTCGCACAAACCATGTGGCGCTTAGCTGGCACAGGATGTAGTGCATGCATCGGTTTGTGCCTGGGATTCATGCTAACCCAGGGAAACTGTATGAACTTGGATTATGTATCGCTTTCTCTCTTGTTCTGCAAAGAGCAAACCTACTTCCTAAGCCTGTTCAAATAATGCAAAATAAAACTGTAGATCATAGGCTGACACACCAGGCAGCCCACTGTAATTGGTCTGTGTTTGTTCAAGACATGCCAGGAAAAACACAGGCCATCCACCTTGTGTGAGAGTTGTCCAGCATACAAAAGTCGGCTTTCATATGGGCATCTGGGCCGTGCAAGAAAGGCCAAAAGAGCTGACTGCTCACTTTTATTTTTTTAACGTCAGTTTACATGTTTTCCTAAACATGAGGAATGCTACTTGGAGCTGAGGCCCAGAAACAGATCCATAGCCTCAGTTCACTTGTCAGGGAAACATGGGGTCATGGATAAAGTGCTTCACGGCAACTTTCCTGTCAGGAAAAACGCATGGTGGCAACAAGCAGCCTTTTCCAAAAGCAAATCACAAATAACAATCAAATAAATTCTTATTAACTGCATCACATGCCTGTCATGGGAACACCACGGTCAGGAGAAAGTGTGCAGTTCCAGTTTTGTTGACTTTCAGCTGAAGGATCACAAGGACTTTTATAGGATTATAAAATCCCAGGATACTTCTGCAGATGAAACTCGTTCCAAGGCAACTGGATGGAGTCAAAAAGCATGACTGTCAAACTCAAAAAATATATTTTGGACATTTTGGAAACACCAGCTTTTTCTCCTTTTTTTTTTTTAAACTAACAGTGTTTGTTTGTTGGGACTCAAATGCAACCTTTTTTTTGGGGGGGGGAGTGCATTTCTTAGATTCATTAGCTCAACTTAAAGTAATCTCAAAGCTGCTTCTGATCAGTGAATGCAAAAGTAAGGCCAAATATATGCTGTTACACATTGTTATGGAGCTACCTGCCTGATGAGGAATTTTGAGAATATACCGACTTTTTGTTCCTTTATTGTGACGCTTATTATGTTAATTTTAGCAAAATTTTATGTCAGTGTAGTTTTTTTTCTTAAACTGAAAAATTGTATCACACAGAAAGATGGCACAGAAAAACACAAGGACTGAAATTGTCATATATACATTAAATGTGTGACAAAGAAAGTTTTCACACAACTCTGCAGTCTATGAAAACACTGGTTTATGCACAGCACTCGTAATGTCCAATCAGGCTGACATTTGAACTTTGACTGGGCCATTGCAACTCATCGTTTCTTTTTCAGCCAGTCTGCTGTAGATTTGCTGCAGTGCTTGGGATCATTCAAGCACATAAATAAATCAATAAATGACCAAATTTCAGGCCAGCTTGACTCTAGAACAGTTTGGCATACAGAGGCATTCATGGATGATTCGATGGCTGCAAGGTGCTCAGGTCCTGTGGCTGTAAAACAAGCCCAAATCATCATCCTTTCACCGCCGTGCAACTGTGGTGCTGCACATTAGTAAGGCATCTCAACTTTGACCTCATCTGTCCAAAAGACATTGTGTCAGAAACCTTGTTGTTTGTTCAAACCTAAGCCGCGCTGCCATCAATAAGCTTTCTCCCTTTCAGCCAAATGATCCGATTTGCTAGGATGTCCACTTGTGGCATTGTGTTAACAGACATGGAAATTTCCAGGCCAGCAAACAATGAACACTTCTGCTTTTTTAATCAGTTAGAATCGGTTAATAAAAATCATTCATTAGCAGCGTCCAGTTAGAGTCCAGTGAAAACTTCTTTTCCACATGACTGTAACTTACATTTAAGTCTGGGAACAAGGGAGCGGTGGGATTTGGTATGCTGCAGCACCAGATGTATAACCTAAGTGTAGGTCAAAATTCATATCAGGAGAGAAGGTCAGATTCCATACTGTAATATTTTAGTAACATTGTCTCGGCTGGCTGGACACTTTATTCTGCTAGGGCATAAATATGCTATTGGAGAATGTGTCTCGCTGCGTAAGGAGGACTTCGTACACAGTGGAATCTGAAGTGGTCTTTCAAATGCCAGACACAAACAATCATCAAGGACGAAAACCTACGGAACAATTTAGGGCACCACTAAGAATCATCAAACAGCTGCGGGCTTTCAGTGAAGCATGCAAGTCGACTTTCCTCTCCTCAGGCCAAAGCCTCTGAATTTAAGCAGACCTTCATACAAGTTTTCTGTTTCTTTTCTCAATCACATGTCTAGCAGTTTACTGTAAAACACAATTTTGTCCTGTGATAAAGAGGATAGAATGAGATTTCAGGTTGTTGTTGGCTGACTTACAAGCAGGCCTCAAAAAAGCAGCCAAAACCAGCAGAAAGGCAAACTGGCTTGTAAACAGAAGGAGAGGCTGTTAGAAGTCGGGGAGCCAGAACTTCCCGTCCCCAAGAAAGGGAAGAAGCAGCAGAAGAAGCAGCAGACTGATCCAATCTCTGTCCAGTCACCTTGCCTCTCACATAGCCACTCTTCATCTCAAGATTGTGACAACCCCTCTCCCTTTCTGGTTCTTTGTAACTTTTATTTGGGACAGAAGCTTTTAAGCTGCCTCGTATCCCCCGCTGTTTGTACAATTCATCCCGGTTGCCATCACAGAGCATGGCGCCGGCACACATTATGCTGTTCTTGGACCAGAGAAGAGGAGGAAGTAATCCGTAAAGTGTGTGGTCTCCCTAGAGGAAGCAGGCAGATTTAGGCCTCCATTTACAAACGCTCGCGCTGCACTTTTGTTCTGTCATTTATCTAACATTTTATAGGAAACACCTACATCGTTGATACCCTAAACAGAGACTTTTAAGGCAATAGGGCTTTTTTTTTTTAGCTCTTAAAATTAGAATATAAAGTATTCACCACAGTTCTCATAAGCTGAGAAAGATGGACTTAAAATCCCCCCATTAAGATCAGCGTGAGGACTGTTGTGCAGACGGACAAGAGACTTTAAAAGGCCCTACTTAGTCTAGCCAGTGGCCGTTTGACGTCATTTAATGGAGGAAAGACTGTCTAAAGTAAACTGACAAAAAGGAGAAATCTCGCTAACAGCTTACAGTTGTCACTTGGTTGAGCCTGAACACTGTAAACAGGGAAAACTCTTACATGATCCTCGCCACTCACAAGCGTCTATTGAGTACAATATGCGCCGTAACTTAGGCTTTACCAAAGTGGAAAGGACAATATTTTCTTAACCTCATGAAACAAGAGTTATATTCATCTTACCACATACTATCTTCTAAAGAGATCAAAAGCAGAAACATCTATCAGTGGCATAAAACATTACGCCAAAGTTTGACACAAGGAGTTTAAATTAATAATCAGTGTTGAAATTCCAGATGTGCGGAAAAAAACAATGTGAACGCCTCTATTCCTTTGTAGATGTGCTTTATGTTCCCTAAAAGAGAAATAAAAGCCACTTGCATCTTTTAATAATGCACTTGTGCAATATTCATATTTTCTGCAATCTAATCTGCATTACCAGGACAGGACAAAGGGATCAAGAAGCCAAAATACCAAACCGGTGGTGATGACAATGCAAAAACTACATTTATTTTCTTTATATTAAAATAAAGGCACTTCTCCAGACGCTCAGTGACTCAAACCCTCAATATAAGTATATGATTTCCATGGAAATGGACACAACTAATGTCATGATTTAGTAGCAGCTCAGCTAAAACGTTTGCCGGGACTAATGTAGAAATGTAATAGGAACTGTTTTGACTGACACTATTTAACGAATGACTGAGAGTTGCCACGGGTTAAGGACATAAATTTCAATTCAACGGGAAAGATTAGACTTAAATGGCATGTTTTAAAGCATAAATTTAAATGTTATCATTCCCAGTGTGAATATATGGCTTCACTTGTTTCTGTGTTTCTTTAGAGAAAATGTGTGCCCCTAGATACAATGAACATTACCCCGTGTCAGGAGTGTTTATAACACCGTGATGCACAGACTGTACCAACAGATCCGCGTTACCCTTAAAAGGCAAAGCGAGCACTCATGCCATTGTTAGGCTTGTAGTAGTCATATCACAACCAAATGTGATAATACAGATTTTCTACTCAGTGTCAAGGCAAATATAAAGTTAAAGGTTTGTGAATAGTTATAATTATTTAAAAAAAAACAACGAAGGAATACCAAAAATTAAAAGCAACATTTTTCCCTAGGTACAGCAAGTACACTCTTTAGTACTTAGTGTGCTTTGGATATCTAGTGCAATATAAATCAGTTTTACACAGTACCCGCATCTAAAGCAGGGGCATCAAACATAAGGTCCATACAGGAGACAGAAGGCCATAACAGTAACCACCAAAATGTAGGCGAAGGGCATAAATCCTGGCACCGTTTCACTAGATTCTGCACCCTGAAGCATCGTCTTACAAGTCATTAGAAATGGATCACGTGTCACCATGACACAATCTGAGCCAAATGTGTCAGTCGTCACGTCTGCAGCCTTCTTATTGACAAAGATATTACCCACAGCCTGCCATACCACACCAAAGGGAGGTGGTTAAGCCAAGGAGCCGTACGGATGTGTTTCTTTGAGTGATGACACGAGTGTTTCTTCCTAATGACAGCAAACCGAGTGACTGTGGAAAACCTGAGAGATATCGTTGAAATTGCACTGTTCTGTTTTGTAATGAATGGCTTGTTTAATGTGAACAAATTCAGAATGTACTTTTTTTTTTTACACTAACAGAAACGGGAAAAACGGGCTGTTATGCAGCGGTGTAAGTTTCCCAGCTGTAGGTTGCCTATGAATTCAAAGTTGGGGACGCAAAATGAAATGAAAATAAGGAAACCAATTTCTGGAACTTGGTTTCCTTACACTTTGTACGTAACATCAGTTTGTTTCAGTTTGTGTCACTAGAAATTCAATTTTATTACTTAAATGTTGTTTTTTATTTCTATTCTTTTGTTGAATTTTGGGCCTTGCATAGTTATGTACATTCTGTGCTCAATAATGATTAATACTGTCTACACTTCATTAAATATTATGTTTTCTTTTCAAAATATGAAGCAACCCTGTCATTAAGAATTTAGCTTTAATCACTGGGTCTCAGGAAATTGACAGCTGGGTTTTTGGTGTGCCTTCTGTAATTTTGGTAAGCTTTATATTTTTATTTTTTTTACAGTACATTTATAGTCAAATTTGCTTAAATGGTGGAATTATGATCGAAAAAAATAATCAGAATAATTCCCATTTATTTTTATGTTAGCAAAACATTGAACTGAGTGAAGCCCCATGACACAACGATCTTCTCACCGCTCCTCGTTTCCCGCTCTTTCAGACAATTGTAACGAGTACTGCTGAATACAGACATGAGCCACATTTTTGTGACTATGCGGTGCTGACACATTTCTCTGGGTGTACATTATGCACATGGCTCACTGTGAGCATTCAATAATTAAAAGACTAAAATGGCATATGTTTAAAATTTAAACACCCCCCTTTTTGCTGGACTTGAGCACTGCACTGTTCTCGTCATCCTACCAGTTTGATGTTCACAAGGCACAAGTCATGTAGAGACTTAAAAAGGATTGGTTTTAAATGTCTGCTGCACAGACCAACCAAACTCTGGCGAAAACGTAATAAAGAATAGAAAAATGTATAATCTAGGACTAGATGTGTTTCTGTTTTGTCAATATTTGACTGTAATGATTTTAACACTTTTCTCTGTTGTATATTAGTAGTATGATTTTTTTTATCTGACTTTGGTATGATATGTTAGATTTTAAAATATTTAAGATTAAGCACTCTTACGAATTTAATAATTTACCTGAGCCATCATCCGTAATCAAATCAAACAAAAACAGTCTGGTTGTGCAGCAAAAAAAATGTAAATAACGAGCTGAAAACGTCCCCAGAAAAACGGAATAATAAATCGACAGGAATGGCAGCTGCTGAAGTGTGTCCGTTCCCTGTGGTATCAGATTAAGGGTTTAATGACTTCCAAAGACCCAGGTCGCTTCCTGTCTGCACTTCCTGGTGCTTGGACCAGTGTGTGTTGGACTTGGACTTTCCCTGCATCACTCTACTCTGCTTCCCTAAGGAGAAAGCCTGCACATAGTCCAAATGGTAAAAGCAAAAAGAGTCTTAGATAGACCAAACCATCAGACACTGGCTCTGATATAATCTGCACTGGGCATGAAAAGCCAGCAGAGCTTGTTATTAGTCTAGTGCATGGGGAAAGTGCTCCTTCCTCTACATGTGCACTCTGACTTTGGCCTCAGAGGCCAGATAAGCCTGCCTACTAACTAACCACTCAGGAATCCAAAGATAACGTCTGTTAAAGGGGACTTCTGCCTGTAGATGGACGTATGAGCATATAACCATAGCGGAGTGTGCGTGACAAGCCCAGCCTGCAGCTACATTTGCATGCGTATGAGAGCTTTTTATATTTGTTTGTATGTACAGCTGAGGGCACACACACATCATGTTTGGATTTAACAGCAGGCACAACCATCTGGGAAGAACGGAGTGTTTTCAAGTTTCCTTAGCTTGATATTTTGCTGATCCAAGATGACTGGCAGAGAAGCTGTATGGCGTTTCCGTTGAAGAAAAAGGTTGAAACGCCTACTGTGTAGCGTGCTGTGCAGGAGGCACTGACATCATGTGGTTGTATCTGCCCAGGGTAGCGTACTCCTTTAAAATGATACCGTCAGCGGTGTTTTATTCAATAACACAAATGACCAATAGCCGTTTCCATCAAATAAAGACAAATTATACGGCATTCAAGAAAATCACATCATTGTTTTCTATTGTTCCATTCATAAAAACCACTTTAGCAAGCCAGTTTATGAATTACAGTTTCAACCTGACAGAATAATATCAAAAATGTAGTGCACGCTAGGAGTGGCTAATAAATAATTGAATGGCCACCAGAGGTTAGCTTCAGAGCAAGTCAGACCCCAACATCAGTGATGGAGGTGGGGGGGTTGGCAGGGGTCTGTCTGTTGTTCTGTTGCCGTCTGAGCACTCCACCCAACATGACGACAACCAAGGTGCTAATACTGAAGATGAAAAACCAGTCCAGTGGGTGAATCATAGTGTCTGGACCTACATCCACTTTTTGTAGAAATATACTGTTTAAATTGTATTAAGTGTATAGAAATTTTAAGTGACAAGTGGATGTCGTTTGGTCTTGTTCAAGTCACAAATAATAAAATCTTAAAATCAATTTGAAAACTAACCTGCAGCCACTGTAAAGATGTCAGTATGGGAGTTATGTGGGCTCGCTTGCGTGTGCCAGGTAGTGACCATGCTGCAGCATTCTGGATCAGCTGCAGTCAGCTGACTGATGACAGCCTGACACCAGAGCGAAGACTACTACAGAAATGACGCTCTTTCAATGTCTCTGAAACAGAGAAATGGCTTCACTTTTGCAAGCAGCCGAAGATGAAAGAAACTGGTCCTGATTACAGCATTAATCTCTTCATCAAGCATTAGATTACTGTCAAAAATCACTCCTAGGTTCCTCGCAAAGGCCAAAGTCACAGTGGTCACAGGGCCCAAACACAATGTTTTCTGTTCATTTAAGTTAAGAAAGTTTAAAGCTATTCATGCCTCCATCCTCCATCCTCCAAATAATCTAGCAAAACCTTTCAGAGGACTTTGTGTGAGTCGTGTGCATAACTGTCATGGTCCTGGGTCTCATGACGCAGCGTTTTCTCTTTATTGTTGTATTCTGTTCTGTTCAGTCCCCAGCCCTCATGTACCTCGTGTTCCCTCCACTGTGCTTGGTTTTGCTGCTTTCCCCTGCCTGTGTTCCCTCTGTAGTCAAGCCCCTCTTGTTTAGCCATGTCTCTGAGTCTGTCTCTGTGTTTTTGTGTTTCCTGTTTTACTTTGAAGGTTGTCGTCTCATGTCAGTGTTTTCAGTTTTGCTTCCTGTTCTCGTCAGCCCTGATGTCTCCCAGCCATGTTCCCCTCCTGCCGCTCGTTCCCCCTCGTTATGTCCTGTCTATTTAAGCTCTGTGTTTTCTGTGCGTCCCTGTCGCGTCGTTAACGTCAGCTCCCGAACGTCCTCTCCCGAACGTCCTCTCCCGGTTTTTTCACGGTCCCATTCCCTCGCCTCCTGCTGTGTGTTCTCCCTCGTGTCTCCTCATGGGTTCTGCTTTGTGTTCAAGTTTGTTTTTGGATTTTGTCAACCAGCAATAAAACTGCTTTTGAGTCTCTTAGAGTCTGCATTCTGGGTCCTCTTCCTCGTTCCTGCCTACACACAGCTAGCCCTGACAATAACAATGGAATGAGATGCCATGTTTATAAAAAAAAGAAAAAGATTTTGAACCCATAAGGAGCATGTAGATTGAAAAAATGCAGTCCCTTTGATTCCAATAGTGTTCAAGCCGAGAGATAAGCATCCTATGAGATACAGTATCAAACGAAGTACTGAGGTCTAATAGTATTAAAATGTCAGAATCTCCCAAGTCAGTAAATGTTAAAACGCCATTAAAAACTTTTAAAAGACCAGTTTCAGCGCTGTGGTGTGCTTTAAAACCAGACTGAAATACTTCACTAATGCAATTTGTATTTAGACATTTCTGGAGCTGGAGAAGGACAACTTTCTCCAGGACTTTAGAAAGAGTTCAGTCTTTGTTTGTCTTAAAAGACACTCTAGGTTGGTGGCTGGTCAAGTTTTTAAGTACATTTTAGTCTGGCCATGGCAACACATAGTTTTATGTGATATATTGAGTTTAATGATTTAAGAATGTGTCTTGTTAATCAGGCTGGATAACTTGCTATCTAGCACCACAGCTCTGTCCTCTCAAAATTGCTCACATCAGTGTTGGAAAACCAAGACAATGCCAACCTCGAGGCTGCAAAACAGCAGTTTGGGTCATTAAATGGGTGATTACATACAGGAGTCAAAATGGGTCTGAATAATTCAGAATAGCATTCTTGCATCTTCAGTTAATGCGTAATTAAATTTAGGGAATTAAATACAAAATGCTGTTTTGACGAAAAAGTTTATTTTTCATGTGCTGCAGCCTGGCATTGATGACAAGAACACAATTGAGTCACGATGTGGCACACATCCTTTTGTCCTTCTCAACCCGATCGTGTTAATCTGTGTACATGCCAATAAAGCTGTGGTGTAATACGCCTGCCTCTGGCTGGCTCCACTTAAAAGAAGTAAACCTAAATGGAATAACTTTTTTTATTTTCATAAAAGTCCTCGGTAATTATGTATTTGGTGACAATTATCACCAAATACACAAAGTGTTTATGTGCAGCTACACACTAACACAGTTTGTCTGCCAGCTAATGGTGCAAGGTCCTGTGAACTTCACACTCAGTGATCGTGAACAATATAAGAAAGAGTGGACAGTAAAGGTAGGACAGGTCAGCAAGAGACGTCTGACAATGTGGAATTTTAAAGGTGACATGTAATGTTCACATTTGACTTTACTAATCAGACAGTGGATGTGTACATGTAGTGCTGCTAAAGCACAGCTTGTTTCATGTAGACACATGTGTTTTACATAAAATGAGATGATCATTTCATATTGTTTAAGTTACTATGTGAATTATTTCTAAGCATGTCAGTTCACTCACATGTTAAATCAGACTATTTGCTCACTTTCTTTCTCTTTGTATATTTTTATTTTGTAACAACACAACAACAGTAGCTGTGTGAAATAGACAACATTTGTAACGCGTTTGTTATTTCATGTGATGTTAGTGTTAACATTGTAATATGCAAAAGCATGTCAAGTTGACTGAAAACTGATTTGAAGTAATCATAAATAAACAAACTTCAGTTTGATCTATTTAGGAATCAGACACAATAAAAAAAAAAACAGCATTTTTGGCCGTATAAGACGCACTTTTTCTTCCCCAACCCTGGGGGGGAAGTTGGTGCGTCTTATACAACAAATACACATGTTGCCTGCATTAAAACTGCTCCTAACTTTGTGTGCTGCTTGCACGCAGTCCTCTCTTGATGCTGTGTGTGCTGCAGGCTGGATTTGTGCATGTACTGCGGGCTGTGCTTCCTCATGTCTCCCGGGCAGTCTCACTTCCTGCTGGTCAGTGTGGGCACAGTCTGTGCATATCTCCCGGGCACTGTATCGATCTATGCTGCCCTGAAACGTCCGCACGTCTGCCCCTCCTGCTCCATACGCTCCGCCTCCTCCGGCCAATGTTTACTGTGTGCTGTCCGTGCTCTGCTCCGCCCCGCTCCTACGTGATTGGATGCCTGTGATTGATGGGCAGAAGAATTGATCCGCCAAAGCCCCCGAATCACAGAGAAGACACACCGCCCTCCCTACATCATACTGTTGCTTCTGGATAGATCACAGGCAGCGTGTATGGTGTGTGTTGTAATGTTCGGACCCTTATTTTGAAATCAGTACACGGAAACGCCGGCTGTATGTGTGAGTGCCAGTTAGCAGTTGAGAGCTACATGTATATACTGATTCTGAGGCACTGAAATAAAGAAACTATACAAGTCCGAGGCGATTCTTTTATAAGTATAGAAGCCACAACATGTGTGAGAAAGTGTTCTACAGTATTTGGTTTTCCTCCTTTAAAATTGGGTGTGTCTTATATTCCGGAGCGTCTTATATGGCGAAAAATACGGTACCCCTTGGATTTAAAAGGTGTAGTTTTGCATTATGCACAAACAAATTATATTTTTACATGTTACTCAATGAAACATAATGTGTTTTGATTAACCAGGTATGACAACAACGGTAAATGTTGAGATCTTGGCTGGGCCACCCAAATGTAAACTGACTCACCATAATGCCATGTGTATTCCAGTAATGCAGCTGTAGCCCAAGACGTGGCAGCATATGAGGCAGGATGCATTCATGCTTTCATGTTTCTTGTGACAAATTTCTGACCCTGTCATCTGAATCCATGTTGCTATAACGTGTGTGCTTCGAGGCTGGATGTGTTGGTGTTCAGAGATGCTCTTCAGCGTACCATGGTTGTAACGAGGGTTTTTTGAGTTATCTTCCCTATCAGCTTGAAGCAGTCTGGCCATTCTCCTCTGGCAGCAGCAAGACATTTTCACCCAGAGAACTGCTGCCTACAGGATAGTTTCTCTGTTTCAGACCATTCTTTATAAACCCTAGAGATGATTGTGCAGGAAGATTCCAGTAGATTAGCAGTTTCTGAAACATTCAGATCAGCCTGTCTGGCACCAACAACCTGGCCACGTTCAAAGTCACTTAAATCACCTCTCTTTCCTATTCTCAGTTTGTACTTCAGCAAGACACTTTGACTACATGTCAATATAGTTACCTATTACTTATTAGTACACTCTGGCTCTCTTCCACAACATTTCTTTTGTCCTGTCTTCCTGTCCTCACCCAAACTGGTCACGACAGATAGCCACCCGCTCCCTGAGCCTGGTTCTGCTGGACGTTTCTTCCTTGTGCTTGCTGGTTTTCTTCGTTTTCTTTGTGTTGTTGTAGGGTCTACCTTTCCATATAAAGCCAAATTTCCATAAAAGAAAAATCTCTCTCTCTGTATATATCTGTGTGTGTGTGGATGGATGGATGGATGGATGGATGGATGGATGGATGGATGGATGGATGGATGGATGGATGGATGGATGGATGGATGGATGGATGGATGGATGGATGGATATAGTGTGTATAGCCAAGAGGATTCCTGAGTGTAAGACAACCTTGTTTGTACAACACATAGCTGCACCTCAACTCTAATTTATTGTAGGGTATTATTAAGGTGACCATGTGAAAACATAGGCATTTTCAATTTAAAGGTCACACAAGCCACAGCTAAGAGAGCTCTGTCAGGATTACTAACGCTTAATTAAGATTAATTGAAACATTTATTCCTCCACACTTAGTGTATTAATCAAGTGTGACAGCACAGTTTTGGTTCTAGCTCCAGGGCTAGTGGGTAGTATAGCAAGTTGACATCGACACACAAGGCCTCTCAAGGCAGGTGGTTTTAGGCTAGAGGGATTTTGACAGGCTCCATTAGCTAACCCTTGACTCTGGCACTGAGGAGCGAATGCAGACAAGAGCTCAGAGACCCCCCTGGGTCCTGTTTACCTTCTAGACCACACTAGACGATAGTCTGTCTGACAAAAAGGAACGTGAGAGATACAGCCATACTAACAGTGCAGGACACCCACAGCGTGATGTAAAACAATGGAAAGGAAAATCGGGGTATTTATTAGATAAACGAGAATTAAGACATTACTGTGTTTGCCTAACCATCCGAGGGCCTTTCATTTATCTGCTTATATTACTTAGCTCTTTGTTGATATCTTCATGTAGTTTTAAATTGTGTGCTGATGCCAGTGATGTATTTACAGGAGCACAAACCAAATCCTTGACCCTCGAGTGTGGGGTGGGTAGCTTTGACCGCTACCCTGCACCGTGCCACCCGACTAATGTTTCTTCTGGCTGCTCTGTTGTGCTCAGAGCAGAATCTACAAGGAAAACTTTCCAGCTGGCCCCGCTATCTGAGCAGTAATCAAGAAAGGAATCTGTTTGGTTAGCAATGTACAATTACATGGTTTTTAGAGCATTTTGTAAGAGACTGGATTTATGGCTGGGAAAAGGCCTGACATCGAAAGGGAGGAGATAAATTCAAGGGATAAAAGGAACGGATCACTTTCCAAAGAGCATCTTACATCTGATTTCTCCGTTGCAAGTGGATTAGGATTTCAAAACGATAACAGTCAAAAACTCCGTTAAATCCCATCTGAGGTTTGCCTAGCTGCTTATGTAGCACTGTAATAATGTTGATGCTGACCTTTGACCCACTGAGCTATACTACTATGTTCATTTTGAAATAAAAAGTTACGGTTCTCAAAAGGCTCCAAGATGCAAAAGAGTGGTTCCGTATTTTATAACAAATAGGTAGACACAGGTAGGTGTGTAGAAAGGTGTGTAAAATGATAGAATCAGATGTGCTCTCAAGGACATGGCTCAAGACTAGGAGTTAAAACGCTTCAAGGATGCATGATGTATAGATAAGACTTTTATTTACGCCTAATGCGTAGTTACTGAGATGCACCAACAGCAGTGAATGAAAGCAAGGAGGCCAGCATAGACAAGCATGACTGTAGGACTGAAACAAACATTCACTATCTATTAATCTGCCAGCATGATTCACCACTAACAGATGAGGAAAAGTCTAATGTACAAAACATGTGAAACACTGTCACTCACAGAAGCCACGATGAGGGATGAGGTCACAAAATTCCTTGGGTTGTTTTTTCTGACCAATACACCAAACCCCCAAAGATACTCAGTTTGGAATGATACAAAGATGCAACAGACTCAATCAGCCTTGTGAACACAGGAATTTGAGTTCAGTTTTTAGAACACGCTTTGAAAGAGAGAGAGAACGAGAGCGAACCTATGGGTTTAATTTAGTAAAGCTGCAATGACTTTGTGTGGAAAAGTTCCAACCAGTGGCTGGGAATGGAAAACTGACAGTACAATATAACAGTTTTGTCAAAGTTGGCAAAGGATGTCAAATCAACAACTTTATCAGGCCAGTTATGTAAAGAGGGAGTTTGTCTGCCGAGAGAAATCCCCATTCCCTGTCCCAATGCTAAGGAGTGAGCTAAAGTAACTACCAGGAAAAAGTTCACGTTTCTCTGGATCAGAGGGTTAATTATAGTTCTTGGTTGGCGAGCTTTGGGATACGCTCAGCGTGTAGGATAGATCGAGCTCCCAACCTTCTGACCTAAGCTAAACCCCGGAGAGAACTGTGTTAACCAATGATCTGTTCAGCATTCCAAGGAAAACATGGAAAAGCTGACATTTCCACCAGGAGAAATTAATTAGCCCTAAAGTCAAGCTTGATGCACTAAACTGTTTCAATATTAGCAGGAGAAGATTATTGTAATAACACACATTATTATTTAGTGTTACAATTAAAACAGAAACTGTACGTTGAAGGGGTATGAGTCAGCCTGCAGTTTGCTATACTGCACTGTATGAGAACGCCATCGGGCTCAAACTACTAATAAGGCTCAGGTTGCAAGAAATGCAGCAGGTTTAATTAAGGAAACGAGGAGGCTCGGGGCTATATTTGAAATGGATCTATTATGCTCATTTCCAGGTTCATATTTTCATTCTTGGACTCTGGTAGTAGCTTTTTTTCTTCCACAGTTCACAAAAAAAAAAAAAAGTCGTATTATCTTTATACTGGGCTTTGGTGCTGACGGTGCAGAGCATTAGTTAACCCACTGCCTTAATCATCAGTTTGAACTCCCTTTTAAGGCAACTTTCTCTTGATTGGCTGTATCTGATAAACAGGAAAATTTGAACCACGAGTGGGTGGGGCTCCTGCTTTCACAGCCACAGCTATATGCCTGAAATGACTGCAGTAGGCATATCCATATCACTGACTTCATATGTAGCCAAGATTAGAAAAACAGTGTTTTGAATTAGCTCAGAATACACCAGACGTTTAGCGTGTGTATTAGTAGGTAGGTGTGTGGGTCGGTGTGTGTGTGTATGTTGGTAGGCAGGTGTGATTGTAGGTAGATATGTAAGTAGGTAGGTGTGTAAGCAGGTGTGTAGGTAGGTGTGCAGATAGGTAGGTAGGTGTGTAAGCAGGTGTGGAGGTAGGTAGATGTGTAGGTAGGTGTGTATGTCTGTAGGTGTGTAAGCAGGTAGATGTGTAGGTCACTAGGTGTGTAAGCAGGTGTGTAGGTAGGTAGATGTGTGGGAAGGTAGGTAGATAAGTAGGTGTGTAGGTAAGTAGAGATTTGTAAACCACATAACAATAAAGTCTATTTGTAAAATTTTGGTCCACACTAATACATTTTCTTTGAAAACGCATCTTTTTTTCTCCATTTTGGCCTCCCGTCCACACTGAGACGGAGTTTTTGGTCAAGGAAAATTGAGCTTTTTGAAAATGCTCTCCTAAGTGGATACATTTGACAACATCGTTTTCGTGTCAAAGTGTGGACTGCGAAACGGAGGCTTTTGCAAACGATGACGCATTTTAGTCACATGATGCACTCATGTGACCAATTCAGCAAAGTTGGCGAATGGCATTGTACAGAAGTTTTGTTTGCTCTCAATTTTGACAAGCTCTATTAAAGACTAATATCAGTTTGTACATGCTTCAGATAGCTTCTGCAACTTTGTACTCTTGTGTTACTCACAGCAACAACTCCACCTCGTTGTCAGTCCATTTAAAAAACATCCAACATTTTGCTGCGATGTTTCAGAGAGCTGGAAAGTTAATAAACTGCTGACGGAAATGACGCAGGTCATATTGTCTTGTGTTTCACACATGCGCAGTACAGGAATGTAAGTGTTTTCAGTGTAGATGAAAACGATAGTGTGGATGCGAAGCGGGTTTTTACGAAAACACCATTTTCAAATGTATCCGGATTATTGTAGACTAGGGCTGGGACAACATGTCGACGCAATCGATTACGTTGACGCAATCGATTACGTCAACGCAATCGATTACGTCGACACGTAAAATACGTCGACGTAAAAAATTTGCGTCGATGCGTCGTCACTTTCAAAAAAACACATGGCTGCAGCGAGTAGCGGTAACATGTGGACTTAAACCACGCCCCCCGAACACGCAGTTCTACAGTATGGGGATATTTGAAGCGAACAGGAAGTGATTCAGTCTTTGCCGGCTTTGTAAGGTGGAAATGGCCGATCATAAAACGACCGTAAGTTTTCAACTTTGTTACTAACGCTGGTTTTTACCCTTTAATTCATCCAGACACCCCCCACGTAGACACACACTCAGAGATAAACACCCAACCTCCGTAAATGCTAAACTCATGTAAGCTGCTTAGCAGTAACATATATCATTAGATTCATC
>VURO01012542.1:2243-13735 GCA_015108175.1 Pelvicachromis taeniatus
CCCCCCCCCCCCCCCCCCTTATGGGATTAGAACGATGCCACCTTCCATCTTTAATATACAGTCTGTTTACTCATTCCAACGTCGTCATTTAAAACTGATGATCTGGTTTAGAGATAAACAAATCAGTCATCGCCTGCAGCAGGTTAAGAACACATTTAAGGTGAGAGATGATAACATTTATGCTTTCAGGAGACAAGTGTTTACATAAGTGATCGCCGTGGCTGCACTCAATCACCTGTTTACTCGTGTTTCCACAAAGAAAGTTATCCAAATGGCAGGCCAGCCAAATCGCTACAGGTTACTTCCGGTCAGGCCCTCAGCGGCGCAAAGAAGCATGGATGCTCTGGTGTCGGGCCTGTGGTACAGCCTCTTCCCCGGACAGTGCTTTGGGGAAAACCACAGGGTGGATCAGATATTCACCAGGATGTCCTCCTGCCCAGAAATAGTGATCCCGCAGCTCTGCCCCTTTTATTTCGACCAGGTCACCTGGATCCCTCCCACCACAGCCCTGTAAGTACCACTACTCTTGACGGACAGGCGGTTCTTTCACTTGTTTATTTATGATTTGCGAATCATTTTCCTCCCACTTCAAGGGGCAGCGGTGACCTCCAGCTGCAGTGCTTCAACTCATGGTCAGACTTAAAAACAGAGGCGCAAAGGCTGGCTCTGCGGCATCAGCTCGAGTCAGGGGTTTACCGACACACTCGGCCCAGCACCGGCATCTATCTGAGCCGACTCTGTCAACTCCAGAAGCCAAAGAGCGGCAGGAGTTTATCCACACGGGACTACGCTTATCTCATGTATGGCTCCCGCTGCTAATCACTACACTTATCTGGGGAGGGCTGTGATTGTACCCGATATTACTTCGGCCATTAATGACGCCGTTGAAGAACACCAAAGCGTCTAAAAAATGCCGCGTCTCTAACGTCCACCTTAAAATACGTGACTGTGCGTTTAAATCGATTAACGTAACGTCCGGTTTATTTTTCTTCGTCGAACAGTCGCTCAAACAGAAGTAGACAAACAATCACCACCATTTCCTGTTTTTATGGAAAACATCTTTAATGTATTTCTCGGGTTATTCAGAGTACACACAGATACAAACGGCGTATCCTAGCTACAGACAGGGCCAGATATTTTTAGGAACCTGTGGAGCGCCTGTAGGAAAACACACTCCTTCGCGTCGCGTGGCGGTGTGACGTGGGGCTGGGCTGACGTGAGGTCACGAGCGCCACAGTGAGTAAATATAGTCCAAAAAAAAAAAAAAAATCAACGCAGGTCGTGAAATCACAAAAGACTCGCTGTAGTTACAGACACACAGACGGAAATCACTATCAAACGTGTGACCGGACGCCGGTTTTTTGAACTTCCGGTCTACTTGTAGAACTCGTGCTCCTGCTCGTCCTTTTTGATGACCGTTTTGTAGGCTTTTTCAAAATCTTTGGCGAGGACGATGTACCTGTTCTCTCGCACTGCCAACATGCCGGCCTGGGACAAGACAAGAAGAAAAGTAATCAGTTTTATCTTAATAATGAAAGTAAATAAACCATTACAAGTCAACTTAGAGGTCCTGGGAACACAAAATCCCACACGTGGCGAGCTCCAAGTGTGGACGAAAAGTGTTTTTGTCCACGCTTGGAGCTCGCTGTCAGATCCTGTAGCTTTACATTGAAATCGAGCCAACACAAAATCCCCTTAGGAAACGCATCAGGACTAAAACAACAGCTGAAAGTAGCTTTTGCATTTAAAACTGGGACGCAAGCTCATAGAAGTGTCACTCAGTTCACAGCAAATCAAATTTTAAGACCTCTCCAAAGTGTATTTAAGACATTAGCACTAATAACTCATACCTAACGGATAAATTATTTTTAAAAAGTGAAAAAAAAACAAGGTGCTGTAGCACATAGCTCACCTCCTGGCAGATGGAGTTGATGTCAGCTCCGGAGATCTTGTCTGGTCGGGCCACATCTGCGCGTCAGTCAAGGCCGAATCAACAAAAACAGCGTTCAATGCAAACACATGAATCAGCAGCAGCGCTCGGGTGCGTACGGAGGCGGTGCGAAGTAAACAGTACGCAGGGAGCACATTTTCATCGTTAACACTTTACAATGCAAAGCAAGCCGTTGGTTTGTTTTATGCCAAACACGCGACTGCTGAAACCAGTTTGGCCCTGAACCCAAGTGAATGATGGGGCGGACACACATGCAGGAGTAAGCGCAGCTGGAAGGACTCGCAGGCTGAACACAGTAAAACCCACAGCCAAGGACGTCAACGGCCCAGTCGAAAATGAAACCCGACGACGTAGAAGCAAAACTCCCAGCCAACCTGTTCAAATGGGAAAAACTGAAGCGAGACCGTTACTGCTGCGTGATGAGGTGAACAAAATCAGCTTAACGGCCGAAAGGATACAGTCCTCCAGGTCGACCTCCTCTGACAGGTTCATTTTACTGGTGATGGTGGAGAAAATGAGACGCTTCTGCCTGCGGTCGGGCAACGGGAACTCGATCTTTCTGTCCAGACGACCCGGACGGAGCAGAGCCGGGTCCAGAGTGTCGGCTCTGTTGGTGGCCATGATCACCTGAAGAAGGGGGATTCACACGTTATTAAACCATCCATCCATTCGCAGCTGCTTATCCATTTCAGGGGCGCTGGAGCCTATCCCAGCTGTCTTGGGGCGAGAGGCGGGGTACACCCTGGACAGGTCGCCAGTCTGTCGCTGGGCTAACACACATAGACAACCATTCACACTCATAGGCATTCACACTTATGGGCAATTTAGAGTTTCCAGTTAACCTATCCTCACAAACTGCATGTCGTTGGACTGTGGGAGGAAGCCGGAGTACCCGGGGAGAACCCACGCAAACACGGGGAGAACATGCAGCCCCCACACAGAAAGACCCCGGCCTGATGGTGGAACTGAACTCAGGACCTTCTTGCTGTGAGGCAACAGCTCTAACCACCGCGCCGCCCCGTTATTAAACCACATGACTGTAAACATTTCGTGACAGGTGATGTGTTCAGTCCCATATTAAACAAATTAAGACTGACAGACGTGATTATTCTTCAACTTTAACTCGGACTGCCTCTGCACGGGGGCTTCCTTCAACTCTTTAAGATATTCAAATGAAAAACAGAAAGAATAAAGAGAAAAGCAACAGGTGGAGGTGGTGGAGGACCGCCGGGAGTGACCACACGCCGCTGTAAACACCGACGAGCCTGCGTCGTCTTATCGGACAGACATCTTTGCATTTTCATGTCACAGATTACACACAAGGAGCTTTATTTATTATTAACCTGCCATTTATGTACAATGGTTATTATAGGAAATGCTTATGTACCAGTTTGGATGTCTACCATTAGGGACCTTTAGGTCTAATTTACACGCTCTGAGAGCTGCTGAACTTCTTGGCAAACTCATTTTGAATTTTGGGAGAACACACACAGTGTCTGTATATTATTCTCTGCTGGGACGATGAAGAGTGGGACTGGATACTGAGGAAGAATAAACTACTGTCAATGAACTAAGGCTTACTTAACTTAAGAGATGTGCGTTGTTTTCATTGGACGGGACAGGAGGATGATTTAGTCCAGGCTTTATGTCATGTAAAGTTCAGAGACTTTGGACAAGTATTAATGAAAACATCTGTGATAAGTTAGGAATTGACTCTCAGAATATTTTCTTTCTGGGAGACGATCCAGAGTTAGAAGAAGAAGATAAACATACAAGAAAGTGGTCCAGAGCAGCGTCACGACAGGCAGATCCTCGTTAAAGGCGTTAAACTGAAGCGGCGCTCACTTTGGAAATTTGTCAAAGAAACCATTTGGAAGAGTTTTAAAAGTGGAGCAAACAGACATTTTGACTTGAGCTGCGTCGAAAGTGGAAGCGACTGAAGACCATTTAGTGCGATTTCCCCGCTTCAAGAAACAACAACGGAAAATAACCCAAGAAACGGTTCTCAGCTTCCAGTGGATCGCCTCATGAGCTGCCAATGAGAGCAGAGCAATGGCTCGTTGACATATAACCTGACAGTAAATATATTAGTGGGTTACCTAGGCAACTGCGGCCTGGAAATGTCTGCAATTGACCAGCAGTCACCGTCAAAGCAAGCTTTAGACCACAAAGAGTGGACTCAGCTTTACCTACACTGAATAAATCTGTTATACATGATGAAATATCCTCACAGATGAGAACAAATAAAAACTGTTAATGATAAAAACGAGAATAGATACTATACAGTGTTCCCGATTATTTCTAAGTGCATACATTGGTAACATTTTAACCACTAAGTTCCTGCGAGCTTTGGATTTATGGGCGGTAATCGACGGTTCGGGCACTTTTCTCACTGTAAGAACTAAACCTTTCTGGGTTCTAGCATCGTCATCACAACAGGAAGGAAGTCTTTGTACAAGTCTTAGCAGCAAACAGCTGAAGGGCAAAGTGTCCATTTAAGGTCCTGATGAATGATGCGGTGAGCCTCGGGGAGGCTCTCTAAGCTGGATCACAGCAGACGCAGTGATAACGATGCAGCAATAACGATGCAGCGATAACGATGCAGCGAATGGAGATGCTGCTTGAGTCAGCACACAGACAGAGAGGTGGTGCAGCCACAGGGGGGAACAGTTAAGAGGCTCCTCAGGCAGGAGGGCTCGGCTCACCTTGACGTTGACATTCTGGTCGAAGCCGTCCATCTGATTGAGCAGCTCGAGTAAGATTCTCTGCACTTCCCTGTCAGCTGCAGAGGAAACGGCGAGGTTAGACAGTCGCTTACAGGAAAAGGGTTGAAAAACACGATGTATAAAAGTCGCGCCGCTTCCTACCTCCGGTCTGTGCATCGAAGCGCTTTGTGGCGATGGCGTCAATCTCGTCGATGAAGATGATGGCGGGGGCGTTTTCTTTCGCCAGCCGGAACACGTCCCTCACCATGCGAGGACCTTCACCCAAATACTTCTGAACAAACTCGGAGCCGACCACACGGATGAACGCCGCTGCAGCCAGAGAGAAAATGCGCTCACAATCGGTGAAACACAGCTTATTCTAACAATCGCATTAAAGCGTTTAAAGCCTTTTCAAGTTAAAGGAAATGTAAACGGGTGTACATCACGTCCCGCTGCACTTACCTGTAGTGTGGTGAGCCACGGCTTTGGCCAGCATGGTCTTACCGCAGCCTGGAGGGCCGTACATGAGGACGCCCCGGGGTGGGTCGATGCCAATCTGAGGAAAGAGACGGAAGGCTGAATATGACTGAGTGGTTATAAAAACAATAAAAAATAAATCATGTACCATCCTTGGTTCATATTTGTTGCACAGTCATTGTTGACAAACATCTTCATGCATTTATGCCACCTTCTGGCAGCAGCTGTGTATTACAGTCAGGATTACAAATGTATTTTAAGTCCCATAAATGATTTGTTTTAAATAAACTGTATTTAGTCTTTGAGGCATCAGATGTGACGGCGGGAGGGCTGAATCTGACTGCGAACACGAGGACGCCCCACAATCACACTAATATCTATCTATCGTTTACTCTTCTTTTTTTAACTTTCATGGAGCTAAAATGTACAAAATCAACATGTTTTATTCAACACTGCCTGACATCATAGGACAGTTTTTATTGCGGTCACAGATCAGATGACCAGTAAGTTCATTCTCATATACTTCTACAGCAGGGCTCACCAACCTGTGTGACAGTCAGAGCTACTTCTTGGGTACTGATTAATGTGAAGGGCTACCAGTGTGACACACACTTCTGAAATAACACATTTCCTCAATTTAACTTTAATTATATGTAATCATTAATAATTAATGATATTCATCTATGTAAAGACACCGATTATGGCAACTGTTTCCTCTGTGAAAATGACATTTGAATATCTGACCTGTTTATAGAGCTCAAAGTGTGTGAGAGGGAGCTCCACAGCTTCTCTGACTTCCTGCTTCTGAATGTCCATACCGCCAATGTCGGCGTACATCACGTCAGGCTTTTGGTCTGGAAGCAGAAACACAGACGAGTTAAACCAGCTCCGATGTTTAAAGTGAACGTGGCAGCTTCAGATATTTTTAATGAGCTGCTGCGAGTGCAAACACAAAGAAAGCTCCTGCCCACTGTGATGAGTCTCCACGGCAGCACTAGAACATGTTAAAGCCTGAAGTGCTTGTACCTGACGTCAGCATCATGATGCTGCTGTCGGCCTCCGGGGGGAGCACGTCCACCAAAGCGTTGCTGTGCTTGTGTAAGGCCACGGAGGCGTTGGGCTTCAGCAGCTCTCTGTCGATGGTGCTCAGGATCCGCACATAGTAGTTGGACCCTGAAAGGTTGACAATGGGGAATGAGGAGGAGGAGCAGGGCTCATTACACATTTAAGGCGTACACGCCACACTGACTAACTGACGCCACATGAAACAGCTCATCCAGCTTTTCCCAACAGCCTATGAAAGCCGGAACATGATAAAGCCTGTATGCATCATCTGCAGCTTCATCCATTTATAATCTATGGCTTTCCTTATTTATCATACAGTCAGGTTAAAGGGCTCGCTGAAAGGCAGCAAAGACATAAATTAGTACTTATTTCCATGTGATGTAATACTCCATTTATGCCAAGAGACCCCTGAAATCCTAATCAGACCTTCATCTCTCAAATATCCAATAATCTGTTCTGCTGGCACCACAGGGCAGCCTGATGACGCGAGTCAGTTTCATGGTTTAGTAGATCTATTAAAGTCTGTATTTTTGCCCCCCCACAGTACCTGTAGTGGAACCAACAATAGCTGTGTTCTGGTCAACAGCTTCCAGGAACTGGCCAATGACGAGAGGGATGCTCTGTATCCTCTTCACCTCCTCCTGGGCGTGCAGGAACTCCTTCTTCAGATTCTTTTGCTCATCTTTGATGTACTCCTCCTGCACCTCCAGGAACTCCAGCTCCTGCTGCAGCTTCTGCAAAGACACAGCAAAAACGGAGAGAAGTGAAGCAGCCTGAGAGCCTGCAGGAGATGATGGTGGAGCTGCAAGTCACATCTGCAGCTTCTGTACCGAAGGCTGCTTGATTAACACAGTCACAATAATTTTAGCTGGATTATTTCACACGACGATTAGAAACTAAATTTTGAATTGAAATGAAGAAAGATGTAAGGGTGCTGAGGGACACAGTAAAGCCCAAAAGAAGTTGAAATAGGAAACTAAGATTGGTTTTAAATAAAATCTTTCAGCACCTCATACTAGCCCTCTGAGCTCATATATATACATATGTAATTGAAATGTCCGTAAATACAGAAGCACCACTCACACCAGAGTGTACGTGTGACAAGCTGAAATGCAACACGTGGCAGCGGCCGTGACACTATTTCTCATTGGGCCGGTCTACAAGCCAAAGTATGGGCAAGATAATGAACCCCACGTTTTGAATGTGTGCATTAAAAGCACTCAGGTGTATGTATTGGTGAATGAGGCAAGTTGTACAAAGATATGTAAGAACCAGTCCATTTACCACCTGCGTAACGTTCAATGCAACCTCCTATAGAACCAACAATGCCCCATCACAGTAGGAGGATTTTTCAGGACTCCTGTAGTCCTTTTACCATAGTGGACTCATGTAACTGTGTGTAAATCTGTGAAACTTAAAGAGCAGATAATAAGACCTTGTATCTGGTGTACAGGTCCTCCAGATCTTCTGGTTCTGGTGCAAGGAAGGAGAGTCCCGTCTGAGGTCTGGAGCTCAGTACCGCCGGCATGTCTTCCTGTGAAGGCGACGATGAAAACACAAACATATGGAGTTACGAACAGGCCTCAGCATTCAGGGGCAAATCAAAGCTCACACAGACCCTCACAGCAGCTGCTTTCCGCAATCATCTCATTAGCTAACTTCACGGCTAGCTACCAATAACTGACCACTTGTCGGCGCAAAAACAAAAAAAACACCCGAGTTCCACAATTAAACCATCCTCTGACTAATTGACACACACATTTACTGAGTACAGGTTTACAAATTCCTCACATACTTGGAAACTAATCATTTTCCTTTAGATCTGCGAACGCGATGCTAACGTTAGCGGCTAACTGGATGACATAGCAGCGGCGCTGAGAATGAATCGGCAGGTTTACGTTTCACCGTTTAAACGACCAACAAAACAAAGTGTGACACAAACACGCTGACAGACACACTCTAACACGAGTGTTTACGAAAGCCCATTACACAGAATTCAATGTAAGAAAGGGAAAACCGGGGGAAGCGATTCTTACTGGACTCTTCTCTACGGACACAAAATCCTCCATCTTCGAGTTTCTTCTTCCTCTACGGCTTCCGTAGTGCTTACGGGCTGTTGTACCGCCACCTGCTGGAGTGGAGTGTAAGCGTTCCAAACGCCAATTAAGAAAAAACAAAAGAGCAAAGAAAAAAAAAAAATGCTGTCTGTAATTCAAAACTACGACTTAAAAACTTGAAGTTTCAAGATAGATATTTCAATATTTCGACTCACTGACTCAAAACTCTGAGTGATACGAAATTTTCTATTTATACTAACTCAAAGTTTGACGCAAAAATGTTACGATAAGGCCGATTTGTGACTTAATAATTTGAAATTTTGATTTGAAGTTGAAATTATGAGATACCCATCCCAAAACTCTGTGATAACTCCAAATTTTGACTCAGCTTTGCCTAAAAAAAACTTTTTTTTCCTGTAAGAAAAAAATTCACATACAAAATAACAAGCAAACTATTAGCAAATTCTTTCTATTGGGCCTGTTTTTCAGTTGTCAGTAAGCTCAATTCTAAATTGTTTTGACATTTTTAGACATTTCGTATACAACTTTAAACATCCAGAGTAATTATTTATTAAATAAAAACTCAATTAATTTCAGCAATTGTTCAGTTATGTCCACGGAAACTCATCACCTTCCACATTTGAGTAAGAACTCTGTTGTTTATCTGAGATATTTGTCTGCCCTACTTATTGTTATTAAATGTGTTAATAAACATTTTAACACACTGAATGAAGCTTTGGACACAGATTTGCTGGAACATTTTTGAAGCTGCTGATATTCGAGCGGGGACTCTCTCAGTCCACGCTGATGTAAAACTGGCGTCACTGTGGACAGCGATGCTCGTGTTCCAGCGCTCTCTTGAGGCAGGCTTGAGCTTCGGTGGCTCCACGGCTGTTCATAAGCAAATTTTGGACTCAGTCAGTTCACCGAGTGCTGTCAAACAAATCAAACAAACAGAAACTAGTTGTAGTCAATCACAATATTAAGTGTCTAAGACATAGGGAGGCCTTCGCCTGAAAAAAAAGAAGTCACTTAAATTTAAGCAGGCTGACAAAGTGAAGCAGGCTAAAAGTTTAATCTCTGACTCTCTTCCACAGCATGTCTCTATCCTGTCTTCCTTCTTTCACCCCAACCGGTCGCAGCAGATGGCCCCGCCCCTCCCTGAGCCTGGTTCTGCCGGAGGTTTCTTCCTGTTAAAAGGGAGTTTTTCCTTCCCACTGTCGCCAAAGTGCTTGCTCATAGGGGGTCATATGATTGTTGGGTTTTTTCACTGTATATATTATTGTAGGGTCCACCTTACAATGTAAAGCGCCTTGAGGCGACTGTTGTTGTGATTTGGCGCTGTACAAATAAAATAAAATTGAATTACTGACACCTGCTGTGTCATTCAGTGTACAGCAGCCCTGCTGGGATAACATGTAGATTACATCTATAGTGATCAGTGGTTGTTGATCAATGGTCATAAGAATTTGCATATTAATGAACAATGAACTGACCTCCCAGCTGCTAGTTTCAGTCATTATGCAAATGTGCCGTTTATAAGGTTGTAAACCTGCAGTCACGTGATGATGATGAAATGTTTCTCCCACTGAAAATGTCCAGATGAACACAATCAACTTTTTGGGATTTACTTGTTTTAGTTTCTTGTCCATTTAGCTTCCCCTTGTGTCTTCATCCTCTTTAGAGACCACCATTTTTTCCACTTAAAACAAGATATTTTTGCTTGAAATACGTGAAAAAACATCTGCCAATGGAACAAATGAAAATCCTCCAGTTTCAAGATTCACCGTCTACAAACATGCTCCTATATCTCACCGAGATGTTACTCTTTAGCCGATTGTGTCTTATTATAAGTGTGATGAGATTATTTTGACTAGAAATAAGACAAATATACTCGGTAAGATTTTGAGTTTTTGCAGTGGCGCGACCTTAAACAGGGTGTTCATGCTGGAAAACCCTTAACTGTTACTACACAGAGATGTGAAAGACTCATCGCCATTGTCTCTTTTACTTATTAGATTACATTTACATTTTCACACAAGGCCAGGTAGGTTTGGATAAACATTATTCCCTTAACTAATGGTTGATCATTATAAAACAGCATATTTTTTATAATCAGGTGATGTTTATCCAATAATAAAAACAAATTCAACTTGCTAACTAAGCTAGCCAGTGTTAGCTGATAACATTGCAGTCCACACTCCCATCCAATCATGTTAGCAGCCAAAATGATAAAGCTGTAGCTTTAAAAGTGCGCTTCACAAACCAACAGCTGATCTAAAGTCGACTCTGTCTATCTTTTCTATAGTCTTATATAGTCTATAGTCTTTGAGGAGGGTTTGCTCTGAGATCTGTAAGAACCAGTGAGAAACAGACCAGTTTGAACTGGAGCGGCAGTATGGAAACAGAGCTGACACATTTTTAACCTCCTCTAAAGCCTGAATACAAGTAGTTGTTTTTTTTACATGTTCTAACCACAGGTAGGTGTGCAGAAGCAGTCCGACACTCAAAATGTGGTTGCACAGCGGGTGGTCTTCACACCTCTGCAAACGCACAGAGCGAGTTATGCAGCGATAGTTTCCATCGGGGTTCAACTTATTGGCCATGTGTGTGGGAGAGACGTGGAAAAGCACAGCTGTGACTCAGCAGTGTGTGTGGCAGCAGGACTGGACTGGGACAAACATGGGCCCGGGCATTTTGACTAGAGACCGGCCCACCAGGCGTTATAGGAAAAGCCATAAAGCCTTTGAATGAAAACAACCGCTTTGATGTACACTGCCTTGTTGTTATATATGTATCAATCTAATGAACTTAAACCTGCACCATCCTCCCTACTCTGGATTTTAAACAGTACATAGTGGAAACACAAAGACTGCTTGGTCGAGTTAACCTCCTGAACGATCTGCAACACATGGTAGAAACCTGAGATTAAGACCAAAAAGACCAGAGGTGAGACATGATCATTAATTAATGTTAAAATTAATAAAACAACAGATTTAGTGATATTTTCATAAACTGTTTATTTACCCAAACAATACAAAACAAAATCGGATTGCCCTCGGAGGTTTCCCCGCTCCTTATACTGAAAAGAATGCTAACAAGTGACGATTTGTGAAAGGTTTCACTAATGATAATGTGTAAATGAGAAACATGTATTTTAAAACAAATACTATGTTACTGGAGTCTGCATGTTCTCCCCGGGTACTCCGGCTTCCTCCCACAGTCCACAGACATGCA